>JABFEB020000079.1:1015345-1032283 GCA_019775895.2 Stomatorhinus ivindoensis | reverse complement strand
GAATATTAAACTGAAGCTTGACATAAAAAATTAAATCGCAAATCAAATCGTAATCGCAATTTCTGTCAGAAAAATCGAGATTCGATATTTTCCCCAAATCGTGCAGCCCTAGTACCCAGCCAAGGTATCTCAACAGATCTCCCTCACAAGCACAGCTCCTAAGATACGGCTCAAATTCAAACCATAACCTGACCAGTAAGAATCAATGTGTGCTTCAGGGTGTTGAGCTGCACCGCAAAGACATCATTCAAATCCAAGACAGACATCAAAACCACTTACCTTCCTGTTACTGGAAGCAGAGATGCTTTGGTCCTGTGAAGAGGAAGATGATGACGATGATGAAGAGGAGCCTGAGGAACAAGAAGACGATGACCCAGAATCCGAATCGGATGAGGAGGAGTCAGAGTGAGATGAGTGTTCCTCTTTTTCACCCTTTCTTCCCACTTCAGCTTCTTCTGGTGGAGGTGAAGGGGGCAAGGCAGGCAGGGAATGCTCAAGAGCTCCTTTAGGTACCTCAGCAGCTCTTTGTTTCTCCTTCTGTGTTGATTCAACTTCCTTTAATGGCTTGAGTTCATCCACTGATACTTGTCGTTGGGGTTCACACAGCTTAGTCGATATGCCCTTTTCATCTAGCCAAAGGGACCCCAAATCATGAGTTTGCAGAAATCCTGCATGGCCACCCTGCAGTGGGAGTGTTTTCTGTAATTCCTGTGTGTCTGCAATGACAGTGGAGGTATGAAAATCTGTGTCCATGTCCTTCTGTGTGCCAGATATTCCCTCTGGAATAGTAGTTTTGCTGTCACCCTCCTTTTCCACTGAAGGGGGGGTATCAGAAAAGGTACGCGGCCTCTTGATCACTGGGGTAGCGGTAGAGGGTGAGGACAACTGGCGGGTCTCCCGAAGGAAGTGGAACTTCTTGGATGACTGGGGTGAAACTGGAATGGATGGCTGATTCTCGCCTAGTGGCTGCAGCTGGGAGTGCGCTATAACTGGTTCCTGCCTCTCCAGGTCCTTATCCATGGATTCCACACACTTATCTGCTGCAGTGGATAGAGTTGAAGCTGGATGTAAGGAAGAGGAAAATCCCCCAATCTCTCGTCCACGCTTCCATGGTGGTAGACGACTCTCCCTCTCTCGGACCAAAGCTTTCTCTCGCTCCAGTTCCTGCCTCTCTTTCTCTAGCCGCTCCTTCTCCAGCATTTCCAGCTTCTGTCTTTCATGCTCCAACCTCTCCTGCTGTTCCTGCTCCTGCCGCTCCCGCTCCGGCCGCTCCCTCTCCAGCTTCTCCTGCTGCTCCTTCTCCAGCCTCTCCTGTTCCTGCTGCTCCCTCTCCTTTTCCAGCCTCTCCTGCTCCTGCCGCTCTCTCTCCAGCTTCTCCTGCCGCTCCCTCTCCAGCATTTCCTGCTCCTGCTGCACCCTCTCCCGCTCCTGCCGCTCCCTCTCCAGCCTCTCCCGCTCCTGCCGCTCCCTCTCCAGCCTCTCCCGCTCCTGCCGCTCCCGCTCCCTCTCCAGCCTCTCCCGCTCCCTCTCCCTCTCCAGCCTCTCCCGCTCCAGCCTCTCCCGCTCCAGCCTCTCCCGCTCCAGCCTTTCTTGCTCCAGCCGCTCCCGCTCCAGCCTTTCCTGCTCCAGCCGCTCCAGCCTTTCCTGCTCCAGCCTTTCCTGTTCCAGCCGCTCCCTCTCCAGCCTTTCCTGCTCCAGCCGCTCCCTCTCCAGCCTTTCCTGCTCCAGCCGCTCCCTCTCCAGCCTTTCCTGCTTCAGCCGCTCCCTCTCCAGCCTTTCCTGCTTCAGCCGCTCCCTCTCCAGCCTTTCCTGCTCCAGCCGCTCCCTCTCCAGCCTTTCCTGCTCCTGCCGCTCCCTCTCCAGCCTTTCCTGCTCCTGCCGCTCCCTCTCCAGCCTTTCCTGTTCCTGCCGCTCCCTCTCTAGCCTTTCCTGCTCCTGCCGCTCCCTCTCTAACCTTTCCTGTTCCTGCCGCTCCCTCTCCAACCTTTCTTGCTCCTGCCTTTCCCTCTCTTGTCTCTCTAGCTCCTGTCGCTCCCTCTCTTGTCTCTCTAGTTCCTGTCGCTCCCTCTCTTGTCTCTCTAGTTCCTGTCGCTCCCTCTCTTGTCTCTCTAGTTCCTGTCGCTCCCTCTCTTGTCTCTCTAGTTCCTGTCGCTCCCTTTCTTGTTTCTCGAGCTGCTCCTGCCTTTCCTTCTCGAGCTTCTCCCTCTCCAGCTCCTGCTGCTTTATCCGTTCTCTTTCCAACACTTTCTCCCTGCCCCTGAAATCCTGTGTCTGTTGCTCAACCGGAAAATCAGTTTGGGGAGAAGTCTCCACACTCATTTGCTGAAAAAGACTCGCATTTCTTCCCTCTACGATCCTCTCCTGACGCTCTCCTATCTTTGCAGCTACACTCACTCCAGGAACATGTGTTGAAGCTGTGCCAGAAAACATAATGGTAGGCAGTGTACCTGCACCCATAGGGACAGGTAACCCTGACCCTTTCCCCATTAGATTAGTGCCAGGGAATAAACCAGTGCCATCTACAGATGTGATAGTGGCTACAGCAGCAGCACTGTATTTCTGACTATTGGCTCCTTCTGGTAGGTCCTCAAACTCGAGGTTACCCTTTCCCTTTCCCCCATCAAAAGCACCCTCTGACTCCATCTTCCGGGCCAACAGGGTAAGAGGGCCAGGCTTACGCTCTCTAGCACCCCCCTGTGGCTCTGGACTGCTGCTACGGCTATTGCTGCTAGATGTGCCAGAACTGCTGCTGCTGTCCTGACGCTGGAGAGTAGGTGACAAACTACCCCTCTGTGGGGGCACTGCCATGCCAGCTCCTACAGCTGCCCCACTAGGCTCCTCTACATTGGGGGGGCTCTGCTTGGGGGTGTCAGGCAGAGGGAAGGAGAGCTCTGGGGGAGGTGATGGAGGTGGCGTGGGCTGCCTGAGTTGCAGCTGGGGCTGGTGAGGCAGCTGGGGCTGCACTATGCGCTGTGGCATTTGCCGAGTGCGCCTGGCTCTCTCGCGTGCTCGCGAGCGGCTGGGTGGCTCCCCTCGTCTCCTCCTCATTCCCACACCCTCTTCCTCCTCCTTATCATCATCCTCATCAAAGCTGTCCTCGTCGCTCTCTGGTCGGGCAGATCCTTCCTGAGCCTTCTGGGCTGGTTCTGCCGTGGAGCGGCTAGGGACAGATTCCCTTGGGGGTCCAGGAAATGCCGTGCCCGCCCTCTCTGGCTCCCCAACTACACGCACGGACAGTGACGCCACCACCCTAGGCAAAGCTGCAGCTGGCTGGTGAGCTTCCTGCTCTCCGTGACTTACGCCACTGGAGAAGTGCAGAGTCCTGTGGTCAGGAGCCAGGGGGGCACCCACCTGGCCGTCGTGTGCATTTTGATGGGCAGCCCGTTGACTGTAATACTTTGAGATGGGGGCAGAAGGTTGGGGTCCCTCCCCATCTCTAACCCTGCTGTCTTCACCTGACCCCCCGTGTGATCCACCCTCCTCCGCCCGAATGCCAGTGTACGGGGGAGCCTGCTGCTTCCGCTGATCGTCCTGTGCAGGGGACACCTCCTGATGGGGAGGTCCAGCCTTAGTTAGACATGCAGAACCTCAATGGGTACTGTCCAACCCAATTGTTATAATGGCTCAGATTAACCTATTTCACTTAATGTAATCGTTTCAGGGTAGACTAATACAACTTTTTTCAGACGAGTGGCTTAGAGTTTCATGCTATGTGCCATTCTGAAATCCATGTAGGGCTTTGTCATTTAAACATTGAGTTTAAATAAGAAAAATAAGTCTATTTGTGACAGAATCTTTTCTCTGCCAGCTTCTTGGCTCGCACAATACAAAAACTGACCTGTCCTGAAGGAGCACAGGTGTCGTTGCCAGATGTGTGCTCTTCCTCATCTCGGCCAGCAGGGGTGTCCGTCTCTAAGAGGGGGAGGAAGGAACAATCAGTTAACCTACAATGGCGACCACCCCCCCAAACAATAAACTACCAAAGGGGCAACTTAACCATTACATCCCTCAAATCACTCAAACATAAGTTTGTGAGAAATTCTTTAACTGTTTTTTTCGTTTTATAAACACCCCAATATTTATCATAACAAAATAGCATCGCTGGTATTAGTATATTCAACCAAATACTTAATTTCTTGACTTACCATCCAAACCTTTTTTTGTATACACTATATTACCACAAGTTTTGGGACACCTGCCTATATACACACGAACTTTAATTAGATCACATTATTAATACATTGGCTTTAATATGGAGTTGGCCCACCCTTAGCCATAACAGCTGCAACTCTTTTAGGAAGGCTGTCCACAAGGAGTATGTTTATGGGAATTTCTGACCATTGTTCCAAGAGAGTATTTGTGAGGTCAGGCACTCATGTTGGACGAGTAGACCTGGCCCGCAGTCTCTGCTCTAATTCATGCCAAAGGTGTTCTGTCAGGTTGAGGTCAGGGCTCTATGCAGGCCACTTAAGTTCCTCCACACCTGACTTGCTCATCGATGTCCTTATGGACCTTGCATTGTGCACTGGTGTGCAGTCATGTTGGAACAGGAAGAGGCCATTCCCAAACCATTCCCACAAATTTGGGGGCATGAAATTGTCCAAAATGGCTTTGAATGCTGCACAATTAAGAGTTCCTTTCACTGGAACTAAGGGGCCAAGACCAACCACTGAAAAACAAGCCCACATCATAATCCCCCCTTCTCCAAACTTGCAGTCAGTTTAGTACCATTCAAACCCAGACTAGTCCATTGGGTTGCCAGATGGAGAAGCGTGATTCGTCACTCCAGAGAACACATTTCCACTTCTCTGGAATCTGGTAGCAGCGTCCTTTACACCACTGCAACCAATGCTTTGCATTGCACTTGGTGATGTAAGGCTTGGATGTAGCTTCTCGACCATGGAAACCCATTCCATACAGTTCACTATGAACTGTTGAGCTAATCTGAAGGCCACATGAAGTTTGTAGGTCTGTAGCCATTGACTCTGCTGACAATTGGCGATTACTGCACACTGTGCGCCTCAGTAAGCATTGTCCTCGCTCTGTGATTTTACATGGTCTACCATTTTGTGACAGAGTATCTGTTGTCCCCTATTGCTTCCACTTTGTTATAATACCACTAACAGTTGACCATGGAATATTTAGTAGCGAGGAAATTTCACAAATGGACTTATTGCACAGGTGGCATCCAATCATGATACCACACTTGAATTCACTAAGCTCCTGAAAGTAACCCATTCTTTTGCAAATGTTTGTAGAAGCAGTCTGCATGCCTAGGTGCTTGATTTTACACACCTGTGGCTATGGAAGTGATTGGAACACCCAATACTTTTGGCAATAGTGTTTGTTCATACAAATAATTGTTTTTTTTTTTTTTTTACTTCATTTATCATTCATTTCTGAGGTCACAACTGCCTTCAGGCTATTTGCATACCCAAATGATAAGCTGGTTTTTAACTTTTGGTATTGGCACTAAACCGGAAGTCAATGGAAAAGCGATAGTACTGTACCAAAAGTATATTGATGCGGTGGAAAGCACCCATAGAAGAGTAGAGCATAGAACTGAATTGGGAAATCATTCCAAGTCACAATTCGTAAAAACATACCATTTATCAAGGTTTTAATTAAACAATGTTACAAATGCTCTACTAATCAATCCAGCCACAAGCGAGGAAGGTATACAGTGGACGGCGGTAATGCAGGAGACAGAGGGGTGCACGGGTGGTCTCACCATCAACCTCGGCTGCTTCTCTAGCCTCCCTTTCCAGTCGCTGCCTGAGGAGCTCCTGCTGTTTGGCCAGGTACTGCTTTATAAAGCTGTTCTGGCTCATCTCCTCCCCGATCTAGAACACATCACAGACAGCGTTGAAACAAAATTTAAATTAAATAAAACGAAACAGAACAATACTTTACTGATCCCCGTTGGGGAAATTCTCTTTTCGGCTACCCTGTGTCGATCTCCATGACAAACGAACACATATATGGGCCAGAGCAATCTTGGAGCTGGGGGTTAAGGGCCTCGCTCATGGGCCCCCAGATGTGGCTATTCTGCCAAGGCAGTGCTTGAACCAGCAACCTTCCGATCACAGACGCAGAGGCTTAGCCTACTGGGTCACACTGAACCCCCAAACAAACCGGTAAACTCGCTTTATAAATACATTACTGTTAATCAACTACACATAGAGACTTCACACAAGTTACCCTGCATATATCTGGAACAACAAAATCCTCTGTTTACACAGGTGCCACGATGTCAACAAAACATTCAAGTATCCTTAGAAGTAAGAAGCCCGCAAGTTTTACAGAACACACAGGCCTCATGCTCATCCCACTACCACTCGCAACTACAACATGAAACGCCAACGCACGTCAAGTGGCTCACCTGGGAGTTTGGTTGAAGTCCAATGTGAGGTGTAGAGGTTCTCTGAAGGTTCTCCAACATTAGAGCCTGAAATGCAGCACAGCATCATCTCAATCAGCCCACAGAATACAGAACAGACCAGTTCCAATGACTAAAATATTTAAATTACTGCAACAACATTCGTTGGCAACCAAGTTTTTGTTTTATGGTATAATTAATGTCATAGCAGTTGCGTGAAAGGAACATCTAAACAGAATGCCCCTACCTGTCTGAAGACTTAAATAAAACTGACTTACATGGCTTACATCACAGAGCAATTTTAAAATTTAGTGACCCAGTAGAATCAAACTGAACACCCAGCAGAGGCCCACAGCATGGGAAGTTGTACCACCCTTTTCCTTTTCAAGGATTATTATGGGATACACCCATACTCCTTTTCGCACTGTGCCACTTAAAATGCTAAACTGTTTAATAGTAACTGCTTGTCTTCCTGTACCAGTAATCATCTCAGTCTTTCCTTCAACCCGCCGCTCATGTGTTGTTTTTTTTTTTACACAATGCCTTGGAATGAAAGTGTAAGATGCACCTGCAACTACAGAGCTGACAGTTAACCAGAAATAAAAAGTAGACATAACTACTATAAATAACCCAACTACTAAACTACTATAAATAAGACTCCAAATGCACCTCATCCTGAAGCAGCTACAGGACAAACTACAGAACTTCAAAGGCACATGGCCTATAACAATGTTCTTGCTTTGATACCAATAAAGTATTAAAGGAATGGAGACCTAAGATACAAAACAGCAAAAAAAAAAACTCAGTTTCAAGGTCAAGGCAAAGCCACTATACTCCCCCAAAACATTGAAAGATAATACATTGACTGCTTCTAAGTTATCAGTATAGTAACAAGGAATGATTGACCAGTGCCCAGAGAATAAGCATATCTTACCACGCCCACACCAAAAAAGTGCTTTTCACGGGTGGTATTTTTGTCTAAAACCAAAATCAAGTGTCAGGGTCATTTGACAATTCGAGATTAATGTTACCTGCTAAGACTTAAAGGCAATTCGCCACTCATTAGCCTCTCAGTGCCGTCTCAGGAAAACCACACACCGGAGAAACATAAAAATGCCTTTCAGTGAAGTTAAATATTTGCAGAGTTCCACCCACCTACCCTCTCACTTCAAATAACAAAAAACAGCACCTGCGGCCCAGCACTCAGGTTTTAACAGGTGATCAAAGTACGCTGTTAAGAAACGGCACTAGAGGAAAATAATGTGTGGAGAAGATTCTATTATCAACCTCATGGGGCACCTGTACATTCCTTACTAATCTGACACTAGGATTATGTTTCGAGATACAAAAATAAACATCTTTCATAGTCAGTAGCAGAGGTTTGCTAGAAGATCTCCAGCACTGTCCAACAGCAGTTTGCATTTATGTTTAGGTAAATATTTAAGCTACTACACATGTATGGGCAGTAACCCAGTCCCTGACACCAATTATAACACCCATTTGCTTTGTGAAGTCTTACTGTCTCCTGGACAGTTCTAATGTTTTAGTTAAACTGTACTTTTAGATTTCAAAAAATTCTCAGTTGCAAGGGCAATTTAATGGCGATAAATCTGTCTATTATTAACCCAACAGGGTATTTCGAATTTCCGGCACGGGAAAATTAAATACTGGCAACACGTGGTTTTGTAGCATTGTCATGGATAACAGCAAAGGTAGCATAAATTGTGGAACATTTATCTGTGACGAAAAACAAAATGATCAAATTAATATCATGAAAGGTTTTACTGTAACATGCTAATAAAAACGTTTCACTTTGTGCTGTCCTGACACTACAACGTCACAATTAAGCACCGCAAAGCAATTCTTTTTTAATGATTAAAGTACTACATCGGTAAGCCACTGAAGATATACTCGGCGGTTCTCTTTTCGTATGCCATGCTGATACCTCACAGCAGGAACTTTTAGCCAATACATTTCAAAGCAATTACCGACAGGTAAAAATCCAACTACCTTACACAGCTGCTTCAGTACTACAGTGAACTAATTAATGCATCGTATCTAAAAACATACACGCCAACATAATAAATGTGTAAACAGGTAGTCAATCAGACAGGGTGTCATGTATTTGAACAAATTTATAGATATCCAAAAATGTGTATAAATATATGTACATATATATAAAAAACACTCTTCACTACTGAAATTCGACGTGCAAAAATATGGATTCACTTGTTATGCCTGATAAGTCATCTACGCCAAACTGCGGCTCACTTGCGGAGACGAGCGCGGCGCGCCCCCGGGCAGCAGCGCACTTTCCCTCCCGTCGACGGCGGCGCTCCCGGACGCATCCAACTAACTCCACAAATTCAGCCCAGTTTACACGGCGCGCGAACCAGTCACTCGGCTAGTAAACATACCGAGGGCAGGCGCGTCCCCGCCGCCGTGCGAGGTCGCAAGGAGCGCGATCCCGCCGGTTACTCGAAAACTAACTAAAACTGACATGCAAAAAAAAAAAAAAACAGACAAGCGCAGACAGACGGGTAACGTTAAGGCAGCCCACAGTCCCTGCCAGGGCTTCTTCGATTAGCTCTACAGGCGAACTTTAGCTAAATATAGCTAGCCGACCATCCCCGGGGCAACGGTATTGGGAACTATTCTGCAAAAACACCACAATAACAGAGTCATTTTCCAAGCACACGCACAAATACACACACAAACAAACTCGAGCGGTCGCCCTCCCCTCCGAGCCGCCGACGCTCGGCCTGTCGCTCGGCTTTTCGCTCCAGCTAGCCGCCGCAGTCCAAATCCAAAACTTCTTCGTGCGGCGCGCCGAAACCGGCGCTCCAGCTTACCCCTTTGAGCCTCTTGATGAGGGCATTTTTCTGTCCGCTTTTGGAGAGGCCTCGCTGCGCCAGGGCGGCCTTTAAATCCGCCACCCGGAGCGAATGAAGAGGCCTTCCATCCAGCGTAACGTCTTCGAGCTCCGCCATCTTGCTTTCCCCCTCGCTCGGTCTCCAGCTCCGGCCGCCGCAGCGGCTTCCACCGGCGACGTCATCGCTTGGCATAGTCCGGAAGAGGAGGAGAGAGCGCGGGGAACGTGGCTGCCCAGCTGCGCGCACACAAATCTACACTTTATGCATTTAAATCGTAGTAAACGCACATATTGTAAATATTTTAAACGATGCGTTCGTTATCGGGGTGATAGTATTTAATTATAGGCAACCGCACACGGTTTCAACAATCTAAGCATGTATAACGTCTTCCGCTATCAGCATATCCATTTGATGCACATTAATTTCTTAACCATACTGTGTAACAGTCTCAATTCTGACGTGCATTTTATTGTACCTTCTGTAGGATACACCATTCTGTACGTAGGATATATTTAAAAGCTGGTAACATGGATTTAAGCCATTAAAAAGTGTAGTATACCAAGTATTCAACATAGCCTACTGGATGTTCGTTTATATCTACAAATAGGTCGCGAGTTTACGTTCATATTTTACATTTACTTTCATTCAGCAGACGCTTTTGTCCAAAGCGACATACAAGTGAGACAAACACCACAATAAGAACCTCGGAGGTTTTCTTTCTTGTTTATAACAGGCTGTTAGGCAGAAAGTGTCCGCAAGATAGGAACAAGACATGGAACAGAAAGGAAAAATATAAGTATTTTATTATTCAAAAGTCACGCCACAAACCAGCAATTACAGGACATTAAGGGAGAGCTTAAAAAGTACAAAAAAAAACTAAAGCATGCACAGGTGTCAGGCCGTTCCTAGTTAATATCCCAAGAGCAATTAATCCAGCGAGGGTTGTCTGGGGTTCATTGCTTGCAGTACCTGGGGGAATAGCGCTGCATGGTGATCGATTGCCATGGTAAAACAAAATAATTTCCAAACCCAGCAATATACAGTTGCTGGCCCATTGCAGATTTCCAGGGAATTCATCATTTGATTGTGTTTTAGTGGAACCGAACCTTCGCTGTTAGTACTGTACTCTCGCATCTCAGTAGTTCTCTGTTCGATCCTTGGCTCTGTGTGTGCAGTTTGCATATTGTCCACAAAACATGAAGCTGGGTGTAAATAACTGAATGTGTGTGACTGGGTGTCTGTGCTTGTGATAGACTACCATCCTAACCAAGGTGCAGGGGTGGGTCAGGAGGCTATTTTCAGTGGGTAAAAAAAAACTAAGTACCCCCCGCCGCCCTGGCTGTCAGGTTTAACCGTCAATTTGGGGGTTGTGACTTTCTAACCAAGGAATAATATGGGTCCTGAGGCTAAACCAGTTGAGAACCACTGCTCCACTGGATAACCGGTTGGATAATGAATGGGTGGAATTTTTCTTCTCTGTGATGTCCGAATTGTTGGCAGAGGGAAACGATTGTCAGTGGGATATGAATGAATGATTCAAGGATATCCCATTGCTGTTTACCACTTAAGATAAAACAGAATGCACACATGTGTGATAATAATCTGAGTACTGTGTCAAAAAGACAAAGAGGTATTCCAACCATCCATCTTGGTTGGGGTGACAGTGGTGCCCAAGGCTGGGGTAACCCTCAAGGTGGCATTCAACTTCATCACAGGGTATATACACATACAAACACACAGATTAGATATCTATAAATCTATATGATGACTCTCCATTCATTTCTTTGGACATGCATATTCTTAATCCCTACAGTGACACCCTAACCCCCTACCCAGCCCTAACCTTAACAATAAGAATTCAAACAAAACACGACTTTAGAGATCTTTTGTTTTTTTGACTGCATTCACAGATGCATAAAGCTTATGCATAAAAGCATTTATAAAGCTGAATTTCCCTTCACTGAAGAAATATCCTCACAATGTCAAAATAACATGCTCTTATCACAGTGAGATTTGGCCCCACACGTTATATATAAAATACCACATACACACAAACATACACGCACAGATGTTTGTATACATATCTTTGTGGAGACCGTCCATTAGTTATTTTCTATGGGAAAAACCGTAATCCCAATAATAATAGCCTCACCCCCAACCCAACCCTATCATTAACCGTAATTAACCAAACAAAATACATCTTGATTACACCCCCTCGTCAGGAAAAACGCTCCCCACAAGGTCAAAATAACAGGTTTTTGTCATATTGTAAGGGGATTTGGTGCCCACAAAGAAACACATGGATGACAACACAGACACACAGTCAAAAGGAGTAACCCCCCCCAACACCGTAACAACTGAGTGGCTTCGAGTGTTATGGTTCATGGGGGAAAACGACTTGGTTTTGTTTTACAAGAAACGTAGGGCCATCGTAAATTATGTGAGTTTGTAATATCGCGCAGCACACGCCATGCCGGCACCGGATACGGTCAGCGAGACATGACCCGGCTGATTGCTACCGGATGTAGCGCAGTTCGCAGCAATAACATTGTTTATCATCTAATATGCCGAAAGGGGTGATGAAAGGAGCGATATGAGGAGGAGCGAAAACGAACAAGGAGACTTGGTTTTCTGAAGGGGTTTACGGTTAGTCCCCCGAAATGCTTTTGGTGCGTAATCGGACAGCAGGAAGTATTGTTTCGAACGATCGGGCTACACTTCGGAACCAGCGCCAGCAGACACTTATTTAAATAATACATTTCAGAAGTACATAAACAGAGGTGAGTTGTTGTATTCCCCTAAAACAGTTATTACGATGTCTGAGATTTTTTTTCTCCATGGCCAGCCATCTTGATCTTTCAAAAAAGCTAGCTAAAACTGTAGTACTTACGATGTGTATGATTTAAGGGAAATATATTTAATAGATACTAGTTTATTAAAACAACACTTTCTGTTTTTCAACTCATAATCCACAAATAGCAAATATATTCCGTAAGGTATCTAATTATGGAGAGTCGAGTCTAATTACACGCTATTTACACGAAGCTATGCTACATGCCTAAAACAACGATGGGAGACTGGTCTGTCTTCGTGTACGTCTCCATAAAAGCATCGTGTCGGGATTTTAAAAGCGGCCATGATAGGCTAAAATCCCTTCCTCAGTCAAAGATCACGGTGCACCTCCGCTACATCCCAATTTCGGCTCCGTTGATGTCAGTATTACAGTGATGTTGACTAAGGAAATCGATGGTACTGCATGGCAACGGAAATACGCATAACTTAATTGATTTAGTCTGTTAGATTCAAAACCTGCCAATTCTTGAATATGTTTTGAGCCACACTAACCTGTATACATATTTGTGTATGGTTGTAACCTAATCTAGAACTATGATGACCATCCATCCATCACTGTAATCACTCGATCCCAACTGGGGTTGCAGGGGGGACCGGAGCCTATTACAGAAACAATGCGCTCAGCATCCAGCGCTGGGCAGCCACCAACACGCTGCCGGATGGACACACACACACACGCACATTTACAGGGCCAACTTAGAGTTGCCAATTTACCTATCCTGCACGCTTTTGGACTTTGGGAGGAAACCGGAGCCCCCCTCGGAAACCTACACGAACACGGAGCATGCAATCTCCACACAGAAAGGAACAGTTTTCTGTCACCTGACCCAAGGACCTTCTTGCTGTGAGGCAGTAGCACTAACCGCTGCACCACCGTGCTGCCCCCTATGCTGACCAGTGCTTCAATTGTAATGCAGTGTTAATTGAGTGTTTTTCCCTGTCTTTAGAGAATGTCCTGGTTCTCTCAAGTGTTACAGAGCTCCAGTGTGCAGCCGCCATCTCTAGGCAGTGTACCTCCAACACGCACTGGTCCCTCTGCTGCTGTACAGGGCACTGCACCCACGGCCAGGCAAGGCTGGCCTTTTTCTCAGCCTCCCACAGCCTCCCTCAACCTCTCGGAATTACCCACGCCCCCCTACTCCACAGTGCCCCCTAGCCTGGGGGAGCTGTCCAGCACTTCACTGGAACTGGGGCCAAGGGGGGACCCGGTGCCCCTCTCGTACGTGACTTTGCAGGAGCAGAGGTGTGTTCTCAGCTGGTTCCAGGGCTGGATGCCGGCCCAGAAGGAGCGTTTCCTGCAGGATCTGCTGTCCAAGGCCATCCCAGGGAAAGTGTGCACCCTGCTGGAGCAGCTCAACACACTGCAGGTGCCTCTACTCCCCCTTCCGAGTATAGCCCGCACACACAAGGGCGGCGGTTATACATCCTCTGATTGGGCAGAGGTTATACGTCCTCTGATTGGGCAGAGGTTATACGTCCTCTGATTGGGCAGAGGTTATACGTCCTCTGATTGGGCAGAGGTTATACGTCCTCTGATTGGGCAGAGGTTATATGTCCTCTGATTGGGCATGGCTTACACGCTGCCTTTCCACACTCCAGGTGCGCGATCGCCCACCCAGCATCTTCGAGTGTCAGCTGCGCCTGTGGTCTCAGTGGTTCGAGTCGTGGGCCGAGGAGGAGCGGAACACCTTTCTTCACAGCCTGGAGGAGCAGGACGCTGCGTTTGTTGGCCTCTTTTACAGAGCAGTGGCTGGGACTGCAGGCAGGGAATGAGGGGGGCACTATCTGTGGCTGGTTTCACGACCAACTTGGAGTTTGCCAATGGTGGGAAGGGACATAAAAACAGCAAGAGAAGAAATGAGTTTTGGCACAATGTGACTGGAGGGGAAGGTCACGTGACATTATTATTCAGGTTTCTATTGCTGTACTTGAAAAAAGGCAGAGATGACAGGTGAAGCAAAATACTAAGGGGATGGTTCTCTTGAGTCCAAACCCCAGTAATCTATAAAGAGCTGGTGGTTTCATTTGGGGCTCAATTCAGTGGGGTTTATATTACAAGGGTGCAATGCATAGCAGCTAGAATTGATAAAGCACTGCCCATATGCTGAATCATGTTCTGATTCACATCACAGAAATGCTTACAGTGCCAGGTTTGCATGCCTGTATGTATGCCCCGGCGCAGTATGCTGCAGCGGCAGAAATGCAATAGTGCACAGAGAGGCTGCGCTCATCGTGGCAGGCTCCCATAAGAGAGAGAGAGAGAGAGAGAGTCCAAGCCTGTCCCTAAATGGTGCCACTGAAGACGTTTTACTAAATGAATGGTGATGTCATTCCCGAGACACAAAGCCTCTGTTTTGTAAATGCAGGGTTTCTTTGCTTTTTTGCATCCAGCAAGACTGCAAATGTGCATTTGAGTACAAATGCGGTCCATCACACAGCCGCTTCAAATGCTGTCGCCGGCGAGACATTTTATGTTTCCTGCCTTTTGATGAACACGAGAAGAATCAGCAAGAGCACATGCTGGGTATTTTTTTTATCTGTTTTGATGTCAACAGAATAGTTTCATTGAAGGGTTCCAGCAAAAATATGTTCTTGTATGAAATAATGACCCTTTCAATTGTCTTTGAACATTGTGGAATTTTGTTTTCTTAATAAAGATTCTGCTTTGTGGAAGAACACAAAACATCACTGCATATGTCTGGGAAGGCAAAAATGGTAGGCAATGTAGTGATGGATGAAATCACGCTTCATGAACCATTAATTTTCTGTTTAAGGGCATAAAACATGCACCAAAGCAAACAAACAGCACCACCTGGTGGGGTGAAAAAATACAGCACATGGTTCATGAGGTGCCATTTTGTCCAACACTAAGGAAAACATATCATTGGCATTTGCCTCACCAGTATGTGTATAGCTGCCAATAGCTGTGTCTAGTCTGTGACATTATGTGTCATTATTTCTGTGTTTGATTCTTCAGTCAACCTCTAGGTTAAGTCTTTGTTTTTTTTTTTCTCTGCATTGTTTTTTTGTTAACACTTTTAGCTTATTGGCAACTCTAAGGCAATTTTCCTATTCGTCTGTTTATTTTTCTCCCTTTACTGATTTTGCAGTGCAGGGTTTCAGTCAGTCCAGAGCCTCCCATTGGGGGCAGAGGGCACATGCTGGGTCATATTCCGTTTGAAATGTCCCTTCATGAACAGAACACACAAGCTGCTATGTGCATGGGGCTATTTAGAGACACTGATCCATCTAAACAACACATCTTGTGTACTGTGAGAACTGGAGAATATGGGGGTGTTTTTCTTTCCAGTGATTTTAAATAATTGCTTAGTGGTGTGGAACCTATGTCTGCATACACACAGCATAATACAAAAGAACTCATTAGGTGGGACCCCAGCACATAGTAAGACATTTGAATAATACACTAAGAACAGCATAGACATTGCCTCTTTCTGGATGGATGGAGGAGGGTCATTGCATCACAAGTCAAGATATGCAAGTTCACTCCTGAGTGGAGTATAATGAAAATTAAATATTGCCAAATGTTAGGGGCTGTGCATGTACAGTTTTGTTTAATCAATAAAGTAAAGTTTTTCTTGTTACAAATTGCAAAATAAATGTTTTTATTGTGTATCTGTGTAATGAAAAATGAACATAATTACAACATTAAGATAAAACTGCCACCAAAAGTATACACTGAAGTTTTTACACTTTAACAGTTTTGTAGATATTCTAACTCTATATGGACAAAAGTAATGGGAAACATCTCTTAATAATTTAATTTATTGAATTGAGTTTGTTGTGGAAGTACTTGGCCCACACAAAGCCTTGACATCAACCCCCATGAAACACGCTTGGAATGAACTAGAATGGAGATTGCATACCAGGCCTTCACGTCCAGCATCAGTCCCTGGCCTTACACTTTTGGATGAATGGGTAAAAACCAGACACACTCCAGAATTTTGTGGAAAGCCATCCCAGAAGAGCGGCAGCTGTTACAACTGCTAAAGGTGGATACATTTCATATTGATGCCTATGGATTTAGAAGGGGATGTCATAGAAGTTTCTGTAGGTGTAATGGCCAGGTGTCCCAATACTTTTTTCCAAATGGCGCGTTAGAAGGTCACTTCGTTACTAGAAACTGCAGTACCAAATGCCTCCACCATGTGTCACTCAAGTCAACGTTTGTTTTTTGACACTGAGGATGTCCACAGAAGTCGAGGTGGTGACGGTTGCAACCTAAAGATGACGGACACTATGGACTTGAAAATGGCAACGGTCACTGTGAGCATTCTGCTTTTTCTCAGAGCGCCACAAGGTGGAGACAAATTTATCAGTGCTCTTTGACACGGAGTATTTAAGGCTTGATATAAGCACGCTATTAAATTCATGCAAGCCAGTGTGCACCAAAGAAATATATCAACAGAGTAGTGCTTTGGGAAAGAATGTAGTAGGTATGAATATCCCCACGGTGCTCCTCTGAGTGACTAGCTTAATGACTGATAGACTGACTCACAGAGACCGTGCACCAGTCTGAAGAGATGGCCAGTGCATGACAGGTCTGCCAATGGTCTAGTTTAAATGCACCAAGGTACCGCTACGCTACATTCTCCGTCGGTTCATGTCAGTTGCTGTCTGTGTTCTGACAGAGCTCACGTGGGGAGATTCTCAACCCATCACCGCTCAGGTCGGCCCCCACCCAAGAAATAAGAATCTATAACACTCCCTCACTGTTCAGAGCAGAATGCCTCTCCCCGCTTCTAGCCGTTGTCATGGTTGTGTAGATTAGGAGCTGCTTTTTTTTGGGGGGGGGGGGGGGGGGACAGCGGGCCC
>JABFEB020000079.1:992969-1015230 GCA_019775895.2 Stomatorhinus ivindoensis | reverse complement strand
TGTGTTGAAAGAGAGGGGGATTAGGGACACTGCATGAGAGGGGGGGGGGGGCGGGGGGAGTCAGAGAGCCAGGCCAAAGACACACTATCTCACGCTCACTCACAGGGAGACGCAGGGCGAACACAGGCAGGCACAGGCTCCCTGACTCAGACAGCGCAGTCCATTCAGAAACGGAGGCATTATAGGGACCCGGTCCGGCTCTTCTAACCATGTGCTGTCTGACCACATTCTGAGCACTGAGGGGCGCCGCAATTGGTTCAGGAGCAACACGGACGCCGCAAAACTATAAGACTCTTAAGTGTCACTATATCAAATTGGACGTGGAACTACGCCAGGCCAAGCTGACACTGTGGTTTCAAAGATACAAAGGCGAGACAGGAAGCTGAGAAAGACCAATTACGAAATATGTAGCAGCTACAACATTCTAATTAGAAAGGCGGCTTACTGTGCCAGAGCATGAGGGTTCCACCCATCTTCTGCAGGGGGCCTTGGAGCACATCCCATGCTGCGAAGGGCACATGGTGGCGGCCCACCCTGGCCGGGATGCCGCTCCATCGAAGGGCAAGCGCACAGAGTTTGGAGACAAGCATTAGCCTAATTGTGTGTCTTTGGGCTGTGGGAGGGAAGAGGTGTGGAAGAGAACAGGTTGGCGACACGGACAGAGAGTGCGAGCTCTCAGAGAAATATAAGGTGACAGTGCGGCCCTCTGAGCTACTGTGCTGCTCTGAAATATGACATGTATTTTTGAGTTTTTTAGTAAAATATATATGCACACACACACATATATATATATATGAATTATTCAACTTTGAGGTATCCTACAGTAAATTAATCGAGCCTCTTTTTCCTCACAGCTGTCCATTAAAGGAGATGCTTGCAGTGTATGTCTCTGTAAATTCAGCCACTAGAAAACCACCCTTTGAAGACTGTGAATATTACTGTTTTATTCTTCTTCTTGATGAACATTGAACATACCTTGATAATACAAGTCACAGCATGGAAAATATGTCTTGAGTTTTTTTTAACAAACGAAAAAAAAAGCGTTCGAGGGAAGCTCCTAAAATACAGGGAAACAACATCACTACGCAACGAACCGGAAAACCACACAAGGACAAGACACAGGAAGTCGCAGGCAAAGACAATATGAGGACAACGTCGCCTTTGTTGCTCCACCACTAAACTGTCCCACGCTCGTCCGTTTTCACACAGGCGCATCAGCAAAGAGCCCAGACTGCTCCCCACGGTCGGAACCGCGGTGACACCTCAGGTCCAGAATGTGAGCCCGAGTCCATAACAACAGGATTGGATGTGACCTCCATGAACTCAGCCAGATAGACAGACAGCAGATTCAGATTGCTGCACCTGGGATACTGAACAAAAAACCATCGATACCTCAATGGGAGACCACTCACATCGTTATAGCCACCAGTCATGTTGCTGGGTTGTCCGGCAAAGGAAATAAACACAACACAATGTCAATATAACAGCCCGACGTTATACGTGAGGAAACACTGGCCCTGGTCATATTTACATGTTATGATGACCCCAATTTTTCGAAGCACAGCGAGAGACACCTTACCTCATAGCTATTCTTGTTTTGCTGCTTGATTTTATACAAAGTGACTGTTTACCCATTAAATACAACTGGGGGTTTAACCGGAGCACTTAGGGTTAAGCATCCTGCTCCAGATTTAACCACAGAGTTCCCCTGGGAACCCGGGCCAGAAAATGTAAGGATAAAAGCCTTTCTCTGTAAGGTCGGTGTGGTTTCGACCACTTTGTAATGTTTTCAAACAGATCCCTTTTTTTAATCCCCTGGTTATAGAATGAAGTGTCAGGAGCCCAGTAAAGGTCTAAGTAATCTAAGAATCTAAATTCATTTTGTCTCTAGTTGTGTAGTAATACTTCATCATGAATTGCGTCGCCTGATCTCTGCTCTTCCCTTGCTTTGCTGTGTCTTCTGCCTCTTTCATCATTTTTTTCTCCAAAATGATTCAACAACCATGCTGACCAATTCACTATGTAATAAAACTATCTTGTCGGTTTATACTTAGACAGCACCTAACTATTAGACCAACTAGTCCAGTTAATAGAAACAAAAAACAATGAAAATAACATCAAGTTTCTTGAATGCAGAGTCTTTCCCAGGGACATCACATCCCCTCAGGCTCAGTCCCTCTAACCGACTCTTTCCTGTTCTCCTCTGAGACAATCTGCAGATCCTCCCGGGATTTAGGCTTGTTGGGCGACTCGGCCAATCGTGGCATCTCAGCATCTTCTCCTTGGCTCCCATTGGCTGGGCCTGGAGCTGCGTCCTCTTTCGGGTCGCTGCTATTGGTCAGGAAGGCTTGGTATTGGTTCCAGAAGCTCACGGGACTGCCGGTGGTGGGGGTGAGGGTGGGGGCAGCACAGGCTGAGCTGGCCACACGAGGAGGGCGAGGGGCTGCCTGGCGGGGTGTCTTCACCACCCCCCCATGGTGCTTCATGTGACCCTGAAAACAAACATTTGACCATTAAAACCGCGAATGGTTTCACATGCAGATGCTTGACTCGAGTTGTATCGTGACAATGTCGTTACAGCAATGGCACAAACAACATTAAGAATCATACAAAATGTTGGAAGGTAGTTTTCAAAAGATAGCATAAGCTTAGATAGCCAGGTTTGTTCCTAACAGGATGGCAAGCACACCTTCATGTCAGATACTCCATATCAGGAACTCCTGGTCAATTGGTGTTTCTCAGTAAGTGTACTTGAGTGTACTTATGTTCTCGTTCCCGTTTTTATGTCATCTTCCATTGCTGAAGGTCAGTTCCAATACTAAGAACAGTAGTACAGAGGATGGTACAAATCCCCAAATATCAAGGACACATCCTCACCAAATCCCATGACTCACTGCACCACAAGTTCATTCTCGGGAGGCAAGTCAGCGGTACCAGTCTTACCAAGATCACAACTATGATATATTCCTTCTTGATACTGAGAAACACTCAATGTTTCCTCAACTTCAGTTTATCTATCCGAAGCAACAGGAAGGACTGCACTCCCCAGGCTTCAGACCCAGGACTGCTGCATTATTAGCACAAGACTCTATGTCCTAAACTACAGCAGCAGATGGTTCTTGAACCCTGGACCCTCAGATTAAACATCTGATGTGCTACCAACTGAGCTATTGCAGCTGACTAATACAAGCTTCTTGTATTAGTCAGTGCCAAGGATTCTGCCCCCCCAGCGCTACGCTCCGGAACATTCCGGATAGGCTGCTCCCCAGGGCTTACCTTCAGCCCGCTACGGCTCGCGTACTCCTTGCCGCATTCGGAGCAGCAGTAGGTCTTCTTCTCAGGTGGCCGCGACACAGAGGGTGGGGTGATTTGGACATCAGGCCCCACGGCCTTGAATCTCCCCCCATCATCCCTGGGGGGCGAGTTGAGAATGATGCCCTCCCTGGCTTCCTTCCTGGAGGGGGCAGGCGGCGCCAGGATGCCCTGAGATTTGGGGAGTCCCCCGCACACTGCATCCGTGGGTGGAGCCTCCGGTTCGGGCACCAGCCCTTTGTCACTCTTTAGCACCGGGACCCCACTGAGGGTAAGTTCCAGGGGAGGCTCCACTGCTGGCTCTGGTGGATCAGCGTTTGCAGGCGTGGCAGGACCGAGGAGGGTAGGACGTGGGGAGGTTCGGGTCTCGGCACATGATTTGGGCTCACTGCCGGTGGTGTCCATGGCGTCTGGTGATGGGCCAGGAGGAGGGCTGCGGTTGCTGGGCAGGATTGGCAGAGTGACAATGGGGCCTGGGGTGTCAGGGGAATCCTCCTGTTTGGACTTGGTGCCCCTGGGGGGTGTGACCTCGCTTCCATCATTATGCTTCTGCAGGACGGTCTTAGCAGGAGAGCTGGGTGCAGGACTGGAGTGATCCGTCGGGGTGGGAGCAATGCTGGGTTTTAGATCTGCCTGGGAGTCCTCACTAGAGGGCACTCTGGAGCTGGAGACTGGCACACTGGCCAACAGCACTGGGGGTTCAGAGCTGCCCAGTGGAACAGGGTCAGCGGATGGGTTAAGGGTGGGGTCGGGACTCAGGTCGGCTGGGGGGACTAGATCGGGGCTGGACGACCCAGAAGGGCTGTGGTTTAATCCCTCAGCAGAGAGCGGGGTGATGTTGACAGACAAAGGTGTGACACCACCCCCCAAGAAGGGGTTCGAACCAATACACTGACTGCTGGTGGCAATGGGTCCGGAACCAAGTAGCTCACCAGCACCAACGCTAAAAAAACGGGACTCGGCCGGGGGGGAACCTTCAGGTGGTGGATCGACTCCCCCTGGTGGGAGCTGGCCTCCCAGGTGCATGCGGATGTGGTGCTGGAGCACCAGGGCGTTGGTGAACTTGCGCTGGCAGAGCGGGCAGGAGTTATGTGCGCGGGCCGGGGGCCGAGCCCGGTGCGTAGCCTGGTGAGCACGCAGGTTGCCCTTGGTGGAGAAGGAGCGGCCACAGAGGCGGCAGGGGAAGGGGCGCTCGCCCAGGTGGGTGGCCTGATGCAGTCTGAGAGCCCGAGGGCAGCTCAGCACCCGTAGGCACGTGCCGCACTGATTAGGCGCCAGGTTGGGTGGGCCG
Organism: Stomatorhinus ivindoensis; assembly: GCA_019775895.2. Taxonomy (NCBI): domain Eukaryota; kingdom Metazoa; phylum Chordata; class Actinopteri; order Osteoglossiformes; family Mormyridae; genus Stomatorhinus; species Stomatorhinus ivindoensis. The sequence goes on along the minus strand of JABFEB020000079.1, from coordinate 1,010,627 downwards.
GCACCCACCACGCCCAGGCTGCCCACCCCAGTGCCGCCACCTACACCCAGAGCTGCCATCATCTCCCTGCTGAAGCTGGACGCCGTGGTGACGGGGAGGCCACTGCTGAAGCCGGTGCCACTGGTGGTGCTATTCGGCATAGCCTCGCTGGAGCCTGATGCCTGGGATTCCTCAGGAAGCTTGTGTGGCTCCTTTTCTAGCTTCTCCACAAGCTTCTGCAGCTTGGAGGTGTCAGAGGAAGAGGAGGCAGAGGGGGAGGAAGAGGTCTGGGCCTTGGGGTAGGGGGAGAAGGGAAAAGTGAGCTGGGGGTGTGGCCCGGAGATGTGGGACCCGGGTGGGGGTGGGCCAGTGGGGCGGAGCAGGGCCAAGCCAGGGTGGTGATGCTGGGAGGGGGCGCTGGGGAAGAGGAGCTTCGGGAGGTGAGCCAGCTGGGAGTAGGCAGAGTGGGGCAGCATAGCGTGGTGCGGGGGCGTGTTCTCATCGAAACGCTTGGCTCCTTTGTACAAGCTGGCAATGGATGCCAGGGGACTCGAGGAGGATGAAGATATGGTTGAGGAAGAGGAGGAGGAGGCAGAGGAGGATGGAGGGCCTGAACCGGAGGAAACAGCAGCGGCTGCCGCTGCTGCAGCTGCTGCACGGTTGAGCTGCAGCAGAGAGTGAGCTGTGGAGAGTAGAGCCAGGTCCACACTGGGCGGCAGGGGGAGCGTGGCTGGGGGTGGGCGGGCCCCGGGGGTGGAGCCTAGTGAGAAGCCAGCAACCGGTGTGCCACCCTCAGAGCCCTCCCCGAACATGTCGTCCTCACTGCGGCGCTTCCTACGCTTCTGTGCCACACTGGGAATAGCAGGCATAGTGCTGGGGGCCGTCTGGGTCTGGTCAGACCCTGCCCCGAACAGGGAGGGCGGCAGCAGGGAGAGGGAGAGCTCGGGATTCTGCTCGCGGTGCCGCAGGAAGTGGACCTTGAGGTTGCCGCGTGTGGTGAAGCGACTGAGGCACACGGGGCATTGGTAGGGCCGCTCGCCAGTGTGTGAGCGCAGATGGATCTGCAGGGACGAGTCACTGCTAAAGAGCTTGCCGCAGAATCGGCAGGCGTGGGACAGGCGCCCGAGTGAGGACCCCACAGGGCCCCCGGATACAGACCCTGACTGCTGGGGCTCTTGGGAGGGGCCTGGCAGTGAGGTGGAGGCTGGCAGGGGTGGGGTAAAGAAGGGCAGGCCACTTGCACTGGCGGAGGTGGTGTTGGGCGACTTCTCATGCAGGTACCGCGGGGGCATCCCCAGGGCTAGTGAGAGGGGATAGTGGGAGGCTGACGTGGTGGCTGTGGAGCTTGAGGAGGAGGAGACCGAGGAGGACAAGGCAGAGGACGATGAAGAGGATGCCCGGGTGATGTTTCCAGGATAAGCACGAACAGCAGTGCCACCCACCGCTTCGTACTGTGGCTTCAGCGGGCGCAGGACATGTGACATAGGGTGGGGGGCCTTGGCCTTGGACACAGTTTGGGGCAAAAGGGAGGGAAAGCAGGCTAAGAGGGGAGGTGCAGAGGGCTGTGTGGGTAAGGGCAGGGGAGTCCCGGAGGCACCATCGCCACCTTCCAAACAGAGCTGGGGCAGCGGGGGTGAGTCCAGGCCACACGCCACGCCGCCCAGCTGCAGCACCTGCTTGCAGATCTCCTCGGTCATCTGCATCTGGTAGATCTGCCTCTGCTGCAGCACCCGCAGCTCCTCCAGGATAACAGCGATGCTCAGGTGGGGACGAGGTGGCTCGCCTGGGCTGGGGGCGGGCGTCACTGGACTGGGGGGGCCCTCAGGCACCGGGCTGGGGCTGCCCGGATGAGGGGGGACACAGGAGGAGGAGGAGGACGAGGAGGAGGTGGTGGTGGTTGCAGAAACCCCCATCTTCGGGGAGGCCATGAGGGAACGGGCCTGGCTTTGGGAAGAGGAGGCCGGGCTGGAGGAGTGCTGGGTAGGGGAGCGGGCCTGCGAGGACAGTGAGGGGTAGGGAATGTCCGGGGAGTGGGAGGAGGGACCGTCTGACAGGGAGGCGGGGTGTGGGGCCGGCTGGTTGGGAGAGCGGGAGGCAGGGAAGCTCTCAGTGGGGAGGGAAGGATTGTGGAGGCTCCCAGGGGAGGGGCAGGGCGCTAGGGGAGGTTGGCCGTCGGGCAGCGGAGAGGAGGCGGAGTCTGCCGTTAGAAAGGCAGACAGAGACTTGACGGCCACCTGCTCATCTGAGGAAACAGGAACGAGAGACAGAACAGATACCTTGGTTACGTCAAGATTGTTTCCAAGAATCGTTGTAGGCTTCATGCGTTTCAAAAATAGCTTATCGGCTAATGAAAGCACTTTTACATAGATTCTGTCCATAAGAAAAGACTGAAAAGATTTTCCCAGTCAAGCTGCCTTCTCTGAAGATGTCTGGCACACATCACACAAATTGTTGGACTTGTCTTGAAATGCTGAGTACTGCAGGGACTGTGAAATATGCTGTGCTCATTCTACTCAAGAAGCCCAAATGTTTCTTCTCCCCTTTCTCGGCGTTTTGATCAAGGGCCCAGAGTTTTGACAGAGATCCATAACAATGTCCAATAACAAAACTGCATTTCATAAACTTTAATGAACTAATAATAAGTATAGACATCAGTATATCAGTAACTGAATATGTGTATTATATCTGCATGCATCTTCAACTTAATCTGTGACCAGGTAAAGTCCATTATTTATTCTATTAATACCTGCACTCACCTGCCCAGATCCCTGATCCAGCTGTTGTTACAGCATGGTATACAATGGTATATAATGGTATACTCCTCCTCCAATATGCTTTGCTTTTTTATACTCTTAGCTGGCTCTTCATCTCCACAGTCTTTATCTCTTTATCCCTCTGTATCTCCTCATCCATCCAACACATAACAGCAACCCCCCCCCCAACACACACACACCATCTCTCTTTCCACCAACGCTAACAGCCAACCTTGCTGCCACGGCAACACATTGCAAAGGACAATGGACATCACCACGGCAACCTCTAACCCCTCTTAACCCACCCCCTATTCCATTGGTCGAGTCTTTCATCTCTCTATCCACCCTTCCCCCCTGACCCCACAGGGTCAGAGGTCACCTCTCATTTAGGGGTCTTGGCCGCTGTCCAGTCGCTGTGATTGGCTAACAGACTTGACCCGTGGAGTGCCGGGGGTCACATTCTTTCAGAGTCCTCCGCAGAGAGAGGGAGCGGCGAGCAAAAGAAAACACGCCAAGCGGATGACAGACAAGGCGCGGGAAGGAGCGGCACAACCCCGAGAAACTGAGAACTGCAGCCAACGGCTCACCGAAAGCACGCGGGGCACCTGTGCTAACCAGTCCACACCCACACACCCGCACGTGCGGCGAACTACATGCCGCGCACAGGCAGACGCACACCTGCACGCCCCAGCTCAGGGAATGGTGTAAAGGCCACGTACGAGCATCTATGTGTGAGCGGCGACCGTGCAGCTCTACACCTGCTCACAGTGATGGGGACTCCACCCCCCACACGCACACACACTCACGCACACACAGTGTTCATGGTCCTGGCGCTTGTTCACGGCTCACTGCTTAGCCACAAAGGCCCGGAAGGACAATAGAACCTCATGCTGCTGCAGTTTCTGCAATTTCCCAGTACACCTCTCTGCTCCTTAACATTCCTCCATCTCTTTGTCACACTACCTTCCTGTCTCTCTCTCCCTCTCTCTACTCACTCCATGTCACTCTTCGCTCTCAACAACCCAGCATTTTTTTTGTCCCTGATACCCATACACGTTTACTGAATCTTCAGCAGTCTCCCTCTCTCTCTCTCTCTCTCTCTCTCTCTCCTAACTGGGTGGTCTGTTCTCTCCTGGTCTGGCAATATGAGCACACTCACTGAATGGATATCAGAATGTAGGAGAAAGAGCAAGTGATAGAGTGGAAAGCAGGGGTAACATGGAGAAAAGTAAAAAGTTGAAGGCAGAAAGAAAGGGAGAAAAGAGAGATTAATCTCCCTTTACCGCCCCCCTAAAACTAATGAAAAAGATCAGAAGTCAGGGAAAGCCGTAAAACTCCTATTAAACTGACACTCACCTACCCACCAGCACACATTATAAAACGTGGAATGCAGCTTTAAATGGATTCGCGTTTTTACTACCACCTTTCGCGTATTCAAGGCAATAACGGAGCGTTTTTAAGTCAAGCAATGAACATGACTGCAGCCGCGATCATTATAGTTCGGGCTCCACATCTTCGGGTCGTTACCTGCATACAGTACGAGTACAAGACCCGATTCAAAGTAAATATCAGTACAGCGCGGATTATAACCTCGTGATCTCGAACACCCATTGACTATTAATGACATGTTCACCCCCCCCCCCAAAAAAAATACCTGTTTCTCTAAGATTTATTACATGTGACGTCCGAAAACCTATCATTCTTAAAGTCGTCTGTTTTGCATAAACTGATATATTTATGCATGCTATACCGGGTCGCCCCTAACAATCGTTAATAAAAGTTGCTATAGCTGTTAATTCCCATACGTATGATGTCGTGACTATGACAATTACTTCAAAAGTATTTTCTAAAGTTTGACGATTCAACAAATTATATTGCAAATAAGGCAAATGAACAAAAAAGCGGTTTACATTTAGTTTTATCCTTAATAAACATACGCATAATTATATCCCGAACTACAAATATATGTATAATCATCTAAAATTATTTTCTCAGCATTAAACATTACATGAACATCTGCATATAAACGTAATTAATGAACGGAACTTTGCTTAGCAATGCAATTTAACAAATTTTTGCACAATATCATATTGAAATATCCAATTTTAGCCTTTTGTTATTATTGCAGTAATATGAACATCAGAATATGGGAATACGCGAGCCGATAAAGGGGATTTTTCTCACCTTGCGTCAGTATCCGCGTGCTCCCGAGAACCGAGTTCACGAGCTGCTGGGGCCGTTTCTGTTTCCGGCGAGACATGATTCACGAGGCAGAGGGGGCATCAGCCAGCACAATACTTCACACGCAGCACCAACTCCAAATAGCGTCCCCAAAAAGTTTCTTTCCTTATCACACTATGAACCCCTTATATCGCCAAAAAGTTTTTTTCAACTTTTAAAGCGAAGTTACAGTAATGGATCAGCACCATGTCCATTGTGATGAAGCTCAGAAGTAATAGAGTAGCTTTGCCATCGACATCTATAGCTGCCGTGCGAATTTGCTAGTGCGCGTGTGTATGTATGTGTGGCTGTTTTTCTCAACAAGTCCTCTCTTTCTCCCAACTTACCCACCAAGCCCCCCCCCAACACACACACATACACACACATACACACAGTCTTCTTGTCCTCTCTTAACATTTGCATTTAAATAGCGAGGAACAACATCTCTCTCACTTTTTGGATAATTAATTCCCCTCCCCCACACACTCACTCCACCTAGCGCTTTTATGAGATACCACGCCACTTATAAACCAATATTTAACGAGTTATACTACAGAGACCAGCACGGCCAATTGACTTTCGTATTGTCTGTGTATAGGTTCTTAAGGTTATCCACTAGCATAGTGCTTTTAACGATATATTTTATGACTAAGCACTTGAGCCGGTTACCTGTAGCTAAACCCAAACAACATCAAAAATCAATGATCATATAAAATAGCCTGCAAAACAAATGCGCTGATAGTTTGATTGATCTTATAATTTAATACAGCAATATAAAGTTTAGACATTTTATTAAACTAAAAAAAAATCTTCTGATTTTCTCCTATCCGACTTTGCTATCTTTGTTCCCTACTCATGTATGCTATTAACAAATAATCTTATAGTGGTTTCCACATGAACGACATGTATCATTTTGATATTGGCAACAATTAAATTATTAATTATGATATATGATATATATAGCTATTGCGGAGTATTATAAGGGCATATGTATATTTACTATGTAATGTATTGTATAATGGGTAAAAACATTCTGGCCAGTGATCTTGGGTTCAGAACTTCAGGAAGATGAAGGGGCTATGTCACAGAAAGAAGGCGTTTCCAATCTGTCTGTGAATATGGGCAGCGATCTATGTAGACCAGGCAATGTGAGAGCGCGCCTGTTCGTGGTCCCTCCTCTCTTCACTTGCGTACTTTTGCCCGAGCTCTATTTAAAAGCTAGTGAATGGATAAGAATTCGTAACAATGGCGGTCAGGACACACTCGGGTGAGCATATCTCTCGGAGCCTCAAGGGATACACTGTGCTACTGACATGCTGCACAATGGCCCCTTTTCAATCCCAGGACCTACTGCCATACCACGTGGAAGTGGAATAAGAGACATACAGAGGGGCAAAGAAGTCTGTACTTTTTAAGTCGTAGTTTATGCACCCTTACACCGGAGGGCACAACAACCCACCAACCTCCAACAAAGTAGTACGAGAGAATTTATAGAAAATCATGAAAAACAAAGCTATTATTAATTCCGAATGTGTGGACTTAGTAGTGTTTGTTTAATATTAAAAATGCACGTATTTCAACTTTGAAATATATTATTAAACACTGCCATGTGTCATGATACGAGAGAAAATATTAACAAATACACCCGATGTCCTTCAAAAATGGGGGTTTAGTGTATATCTTTACGAGCAAGACCGAACACTACAGTATGTTCCACTTACTACCGCAAGAGGGAGCGGATAGTTGCAACCTGAAATTGAAAGTCATTAGTGCGACCATTTTAACGGCACTTACCTAAAATCAGACTTGTCAATTAATTAATGATTTAATTAATTATTTGGGTCATTTACACAAAATGGACCAATCTCTCCAACAGATATCTTCACCGGCATACATAAAAACGGGGCAGGACAGGGTCCCCTAATAGCGCCATTCGCGTTGTGTTTCTACATTGCCATAACACGGGGGACACTGAAAGGCTGGAGAAAAAGAATTCAACACCAACAATATTTTATCCAATGTCTTATTAGTTAAAATTATTCATAAATATTTCTTTTTAAAACAAGCTTTTAGTTGAGTCTTGGTCATTCTTTTACTCATATTTACTCTTAATGGTTTAATCGCCTCTGAACACTTCAAAGTCCAAAAAAAAAAAGAAAATTGATAATTTAGATAATAACGGCAATAATATATCTTTTAAAATGTAATTGATTACTGCTGAAGAGTAAGTAGTTCTTGATATTACCCTTCTTCCAGCCAAAATTGATCCTCCATCCATCCATCCACCCATCTGTTTTTGGTTTTGCATTGGACTGTCTCATGAAAAATAAAATAAAATAAATGACTTAAAATAAAACACCTGAATGTTATATGGCTTGATTTCGTTAGTTGCTTTGATTGCGAAGGGTAGTTTTTTATGAAATAGTAATCGTGGCTTTGATATTCTCTACTTGCCCAGCAGTATCTGGGGAAACTGGGAGAAACTTAGACAGTCGTGTCCCAAGACTTGGTGAAACGGCGCAGGATGTATTTACACAGCAAGCACATAATACGACCGTGCAATAAAGTGATTCAGATCAAACAGTTGCCCTGGGCTACCACAGCAGGGCGATCTGGAAATGTGGACCTGCCATCTTTGGGCCGCAAACCATGTTTGCCGTCACCCTCCTCACGCTGCTGTAGTAATGCAACTTTCAATCTCTGTTCCTGGTTTCAACTCTCATTTATCTCCTGCTCTTTATTTTATTTACCTTTAGGTGCTTAGATTGCTTGTGTGTTTGGGGTCAATTTTTTGTTTAACAGGAATGGGTGATCAGATGATTCAAATGGTAAAATGGTAAAACACTATTAACTTTGGTAGAGAATTTAAAGCAGAAACGGAAAAGCCACATTTAATGAGCACAAAGGTAACAAAATTAAATTCCAATTGAGCGTTCGTTGAGCAAATGTAAATTACTGTGGTTCGTGACACCGCAGTCCATAATAGAAGCAGGTAGGTTAGATAATTCTACCACTAGTTCATTGTTCGCTGACGCCATTAAAGTAATGGATGGTTATGTTAATGACCAAAGTGATCGTTCCTTTTCTTCATCAGGATTTTAGCAGACCAAAATGTGTACACAGTTGCTTTTTCTTACATACCCTATATAGAAATATGTATATCCAGTTCATTAAAAAGCGCAGAATTTTTAAATGCATTTTACAATGAATCATTCAGTAAAAGCAAAAATCACATATTTGGCTGCACACTTACTGTTCCTTTGATACTTTATGGAGTAACACATTTATGGATTAATATAACAACTGTCGTACTGAGGGTAGTTTAAGCTGAACGTTGACATATATGCATAAGGGCAATTTTCTTTTTTGGAAGTTTCCCATCTGAATGTATTTAAGATTCCTTCACTGCCATCGCAGTTATTTATCAAAATCATCGATAAACGCAAAATTTCTTATAGATAGGCATCGCTCGTTCGTAGTAACTCCGATTTTTTTTAACAAATGACAATTTATTAAAATAAACACAAGTGAAATATATCAAGTCAGCCTGTATGTCAAAATAAAACTAGCTTTGTTTAACGGAGGTAAAATACCACGCATAATTTCACAAAAGGGTCGGCGAACTCCGCTCAATAACTTAGACCGCTCCTCTACTGTACACGCTACCTGTTGCATCCCGCTCCCCTCTATGATAATATGAAGTTATGATTAATAATTTTTATGACCGTAATATATCGTAAGTTGCTTTGCTATTATTGATCGGCCACGACAAAGTCGAATGGGATAACACACATTACTCACCCAAAATCGCTGGTCTTTGGAAATTGTTTAAAGACGATAAAATATTAGCTAGTATTCAGCCGGGATATCAACAATGCCATTTCCCGGCGTCTAGTTACTAAGGTGCGCAGTCGCCTTGCTGAGACAGTCCGCTCGGGACGCTGTGAAGGTATATTATTTGTAGCGTCGTCGTAAATGGGACTATTTAATATAAATATATATATATTTTTTTCCCCCCGTAACTACATTAGGGTATTGTTGTTTGTCAGAAACCCAGAAGAGGCGGGGAGGGTTGAGGGGTCTATGCGGTATCGAAAGAGAGAATTGGATTCCCGTCTTCCTGTCATCCTCCCTCCAACCCCTCCCACCCCCGTTTCTCTTTGTATTTAGAGAAAGCGGCCTGTGTGTCGGGCTCCCTTCTATGCGGCAGTGATGTCTGTCCATCTGACCGTCTGTCCGCGCCTCTATCTCCGTGGCTGATCACACAGCGCGCGTAATGTTGTGCATGAGAACTGTCACATAACATCACCAGCCGCCCGATCCATATTGTTCGGTAATGTAAAAAAAAGTTTGTGTACAGGGAATGCATTTTTATTCGCTATGCAAGTATGACCCTGTGTCTGGTATTAGTTACTACACCGGGATGTCCCGTTTGTTATGTCACTTCCTCTGTAGTACAATGTCCGACCGTATGCTGTTCTGTCTCCCGCAGCGCGCTCTCTTCCCATAATAACCAACCATTTAGTCATAATCCATATACATCTTACCGTGTCCGAAGTGTGCCATGTTTTTTACAGTCTGAAGATTGTCTTCCGACACAAATTCAGCCTTAACTTAGCTAGACGTGTCTGTATCAGTGAGCTCCGATGGGGACATGGGGATCATGTAGTTTCTATAGCCTGTTATGAAAGCCAAAAGCAACGCGGCTCAGTTACAGGTACCCAAAGTTCATTTTGGAATTTCACAAATATGAATCAATTTTCCAAAATCGATCCACTTAAAATTTCATTGTAAATATTATTCGAAGTGTAATCAGACGTGCGGTACGTTTTGCTCTGCATTTATTACGTTATTTCGTTGAAAAGCTGCCAGCTCACCAGAAATAGGCCTAGCTGAATCGCTGATAAATTAATAACATAATTGGTATAATGGCGTGTTCCTTAATTATTTTTATTCAAGTATTAATTATTATATAAATGACAACGATCTATTTTTAATCAGTTTCTACATTCAAACAGGGTGCGAGTATACATTGATTTTGTTATAATAAACTTACTAAAATGCTATCATAAAAAAGAAACCTGCAGATACTTAGTTTGTTTAAGCTCTGTTTAAGTTTATTTAAGCCCTTCTCTCAGGATATCGAACTGACCGGGTCTCTGCATTCTGAGGTTTCATATGAACAGCTCACCTCCGCTTGCTGAGTGTGTTATGACATAAAGAAGAGATCAGCAAGACCCGTTTGACTTTTATTTTCCACTCGCTTGAACTGCTTTTCGATGTTTCATTCGGTGCTGCATGGTAAAGTGAGGCAGCGGATGATGGTGCCGCGTTTCTCTCGATTGCAGTCCTTCTGAATGCCAGCTGCCTCCTGATGTCTGTCATTAGCGTTAAACCTATAGTCACGGAGAGCATCTTCTGAGGAAAACGATATTTTAAGCTGCCTTCACTGCATAAACATGCCTTACATATGTGCCTTGGAACTGCGCAGATGTTGGGAGAGGTTATCAAAGTTGGGGGTCAAACAGTAGCTGTACCTTGAATGTTTTTCCAGTTTTTACGCATTACATGTTGGAATTATAACGGATTTCTACTTGGATTCTATATAGTGTACTTAACAATATAACCGAAATTGTTGAAGTGAAATGAATAAATTAAATACTCTATGAATATGTATGTGTGTGTGTAAAAATTAAAAAGTTGCAAGTGCATATGTATTCATCGCCCTTAGATTCCAACTGGTCAAACCAATTACCTTCAGAAGTGACATAATTAGTTGATTAAGGTCCACTTGTTTGTAATCAAAGTGTCACATGATCTGAAACATGATGCCTGTATAAACCGACCTGCTCTGAAAGGCCCCTGGCTGCATCATCACCAAGCAGGCAGCATGAAGACCAGGGGGCTCCATGGGGGGGTTAGGGTTAATTTCACTACATAATTAATAATGGTTGAATACATTGTAAAGTTTTTTTGGGCTATTCTCCAGCAGAGGTTACCAAACTGTCATGAATTTTAGTGAACAGTGAAGCGTATTATGCAGCATAATTTGATAGCTGGGATACAAGAGCAGCGAACTGATGGTATTTCAAGCAAAGTAAGTTATTTTCAAATTATAGCCAGATTCCATTGTAATTCTGTTACCGCTGCTGTAGAACCAGCCTTACCAGTATAGACACACCTCAAAAATGAGCATAAAACAAAGTCAAATGAAGAGCTCAGTTGATGCACAAACTGGCACAGACAGTACAATACTCCATCGGGAGCAAGATTAACCGTGTTCTGTAGAATGAAAGGACGGGAAATCCATCTGACAGAAGCCTCTAGATCTCCTTACTGCAGACAGCCAGAGTGACAGAGTATCCAGTACATGTCGGGGTGATTCATGTTCTGTCATTAACATGTATGGTGAGGTTTTCAGTGAATAGCATGTTACATTCACATACAGGACATCAGTTAAAACAGAAGAGCCTGAAATTTAATGAAACCACTACCTGGGGAAAGGTGTCAGTGAAAAGGTAGATTTCTTAGGAGTTGGTGATTCATGTATCAAAACAGTAATTCCCTGACCGGGAATCGAACCCGGGCCGCGGCGGTGAGAGCGCCGAATCCTAACCACTAGACCACCAGGGAGAGTCATAATTTTCAGTCTTGTAAATGTCCTTCTAAAGAATTAATATATGCGATATAAAGATAAGTTTTACAAATAAAATGACGAGTTACCCCAGGTTACAAGATATAGACACAGGCGAGTAATTATTTGTTTATGAAACACATTTCTGACGTCCGAAATTTGAAGCATGGTTATACTCCTCGGCTTTTAGCTTCTTGTCCAGTTGTGAGAATTTAGTTAGCTTACGTTTTAGTTGCTGCGAACCATACTAAATAAAGAACCAAACTAGATACATAAAGTTAATCTTAGGGTGATGATGCACGTTAGTCTCATTATATGTCACAGTCTTTGGTTATCGGTGAATTGCTGTAAATGGCTAATGAATGGACTTCTTGAATAATGGGACGGAGGGCTGTTTAACGGTTGTTGAGACAATGCAACCACCTCGCTGTAATAACAACTAGGTGGCGCTTTAACGTTTACTCTATTAGACGCTTTCCACTTCCGTCCTTTAGGGGGCGCAATTTCACTATAATTAGGCCTCTGATATGGCCACTACGGGGCGGTACGAAAACAATTTCTTGTAATGAAATCTTTATAATACAAGTTAAATTTTAATCAGTATCGTCAAATAATTTTTCTTTACCAGGGTGCGATAGTTAATTGATCTTTTGGCAAGATAGTCGAGTGACACGAGACGTTTAGATATTCAAAAGGTTTTATTTAGACTTCTTAAGGCATGTATTAGACTAACGAACCTCCTCTATATGACAATCTTATAAAGCCAATAATGTTCGTATTTTCTCACTCTCTTAAGTCAAATGTTGATATTTTGTTTTCATTTTCCAAACGTTTTCAACCACGAAACCATACTTCGTGTCATACGATTTTCGTGTGCGGCGTTTTACATGCATTTATTCTTACCGTTAACCTCCCGGTTTCATTTTAGGTAGGCCTAATTTCCGTGATTCAAAATACATGCACTTGCGACAATAATGCAGGCATTTATTATAAGAGTCAGTGTGGGAATGTTTGTAATATGTCTTTTTTTAATGCCCGTGGATGTGTTTAAAGGCTACGCAAGGGCTTTTTCATTTATTCGATGTAAATTTCTTTATTACCCTTGTTCAGTCAGGCCAACAGCTATAATAGCTTATTTTTAGCCTGGCTCTACTCCAAGGCTAATTAGCGAAAGTATGAATGAATGGGTGAATAGATAGGCCTTGACATGCATCAACAGAGCTTTTCAGTAGAATGGGACCTTTCAGTTACAGTCACTCTGGGACAAAATTAGTGACAACAATCTAGAGCATGTTGTAGGCCTTCTTACATAATGTGGTGCGTAAGGAAATCTTGTACCCAGAAAATCATCATTACTGTATTGGATATTGAATGTGGAAAATGGATGGGTGGATGTAGCAAAAATAGTAATGAACTGCATGAAAAACTCAAAACAGTAGCATATGTGTAAAAGGAGCCCAATCAAACACAGGAACCACAAAATAGCAATGTTTCATCTCTCTCTCTCCCCCACCCATTTTCTAGCGCCCATCAATCTCTCACCAGCACCAGCAGCGGCGCAGGTCATGTGTTGGCCACGGCGTAAGCAACCCTCAAAGGTCCGTCTGCTGTTTAAGTAGCCGGTCACATGGGATTAGCACCCCCTGGTGGCGGAGCTGAGCGTCTGGCATGCGGACGGGTGACAGCTGCCTGCAGGAGCCCAAGAGTACAGGTGAGCGTTGCACAGTTTCTGGGGTTAGGGGTGAAAGTAGAGGTCCTTTACGGGAACCAGCAACCGGGGTGGGCGGAGTAGTGTGGACAGCAGGTGGCTGGCCCTGATCTCTACTGTGACAGACTGGGATTTATGCAAAGGAAGCGCACGGCGATGTCTCCTAAGGTTTCTGTGCTCTGCCTCTGCCCAAGTCTTACGGACTCATTCAGGCGGAAGAGCAGGCCAAGCTTCCGTCTTTAGATAGCAGAATAAGATACTACAGCAGAGTGAAAAGCACGGAGAGGAACTGTCGCTTATTCCTCCATATGTTGAAGGTTCGTTCTGCCCAGAGCGTCCCCTGCCTCGTGGCCCATGTTTCCTGGGGTCGCCTACAAGCTCATGATAATCCTGTCCTGGACGGATAGATGTTAAAAACAGTCTGATTCTATTCTAGTGCTCAATGCTGTGCTTTAATAAATATTAAATCTGAATATTGAATTCTTGAATCTAAAGGGGGGAAGTTCTTGTCTATTGGATTATTTCGGGCAACATTATAAGAAAGGAGGGCCATTTTCATCGCCTATTTGGTTGCCCATTCAAAGCCCACTGCTAGATAAACACTATCGTCCAAAACAAGTCTGCCGGTGTCTCTTCTGATATTATTTGCTGAACGTCTTTGTTAATGTGATCTGTGAATGCGCGGGTAAACAGCAGATTTGAGTAGAATGACACCACCCCCTTAATGCTACACTGGAAGCATGCAGTGACAAAGAGCTGCCACAGTTCTCATCTGCTAAACAGCTGTGCAGTGTGGTACCCTCGATGAACGGTCACATGACTGCAGTGCCGTTAAGTGCGTTTACTCTGACGGTGAGTGCATGTGCTTAACCCTTATAGTTCAGCATCAACAGATAGGTAGAGAATAGCAGCTATGTTGTGTAGGGTGCATTGAGCTCAAGTTAATCTCTAGTGTCCACAATCAGGGTGTCCAATACTGTTTTGCTATTATCAGTCCAGAGTAATAAGCGATGACTGTGTGTTCAACACTAGCTTGGCAGGGTGAATGAGATGTTTCCAACACTGGCATCTACTCAATAGCAAACAGCATGATGCATAATTACAGAGCATGGATGCAGTTATTTTCAGTAGCTGCCAAGCCAGTTTTTGTTGAATACCTCTCCAAAACAGAAAAGTTTGTAAAGGAAAATTATTAAGTATAAATTAATATTGATGCATAACTGATATCTCACACATTAAACAAAAAAAGCTCAAACTCACAACAAGGTATGGATCAGGAAGCTGTGGGACTTGATATATAGGTTAGTTTATGTGCATGGGTGTGCTTATGTCTTTCTATCATTTAAGCTGGTTCTACATTCATTCTGTGTCATTTCTCTGGGTCTCCATATAGGGTGAATGCGTAACTGAGCGTTGAGTGTCACATCCCACATCATTGTGTGTCAAACTCACCTACGTGTGTAAGTCAGAGTTTCCCAACCCGGTCCTCAGGAGCCTCCAGACTATCCACGTTTTTGCTCCCTCCCAGCTCCCGCACAGACAGTCAATATTTTATCAAAGACGCGGACCGTCGGGTCCCCGAGGACCGGGTCGGGAAACACTGGCCTGGACGATCCCTCTGAGGACTTCAGCACAAAACTGGAGACGGTCAGGCGACAACTGGCGGAGCAGAAGTCTGCAGTCTGCAGGCTCACAAGGAGCTGAGCACAAATATCCAGGCAGACAGAGCTGTCTTCTGCATCGTAACTAACCGCTCGGGTTACCTGTGGTGCATCTATGCAAAACCCAAATGCAGGAAGTTCATTATGGGTACGACAGGAATTATATCTTTATAACCAAATAATGCATTTCTTCTTTAGGCTACCAGGCAATCACAAACAAGGGAAAATGCTCCTGACTAGGATGGGTATGAATTCAGAGAAGAGTATGATCTGTTTCCGTCTCTTTGCTGCAGCCGTTTAACCTGCAGCAGTTGCATTATGGCACTGCTCGTTTGCGGCGCATTGCTGCTGCAGGGCGCTATGCAGATGGACGCCTTGGTGGGTGCGGGGGCCGGGGCCGAGCCTGCGGGCCCAGGTGGTGCGATTTGTGGGGGTCGTGAGAGGGAGCACCCCATGGGGGGGGGGGGGGGGGGCAGCCAGCCACCCTGCAGTTTCGGGAGAGCTGCACCAGAGCTGAGGGGAAGCTGGCCCGATTCAAGGGCATCCCTGTAGATGCCCCCCCCCAATGTACAGTTCAGCAAACTTATTCCAAACACATGTACTGTGCACCTATGCAGTGTGCATGGATGTGAGCTTATTAACAACACCAACACATGCACATGCACACACACACAGACACATGCACACGCACACACACTCACCCACACAGATTTGTAATTATATCATTGTGGGGACTCTCCATTCAAACTCTAATCCCAGCATGGAGACCTTAATCCCTGCCCACTCCTAACTTTAACCAAAAGTAACCAAACAAAACATGAGACGTTTGAAATGTTTGTTTTTTGATTGCATTCACAGATCTTTGTGGGGACCGGAAAAATGCTGCTCACAACGTAAAAAAATGTAATATAAACCTAATCCACACACACGATGGTCTAGAATTAATTATGAAATGCACACAGCATGTCATTTATCACTGTCCTATTGTTACCTCAAAGGTGCACAGACCCAGACATCCTAGGTGTGTTAGAACCGTCGCTCGGATACGTCAAATGCACACACCCACACACACCCCACATCCTTCGCTACTGGCCTCAAACGCAAGTTCTCACCCAACTTGAACAAACACATTCCTCACTGTCTCACCTCCAGAAATGACATATAAACTGAAACACCACCTACTATAGGCAATACTTAATGACATATACCTTTTCTTTATTTGTGCCTATAATACTCCTCCTCGCCTTACATGTGCAATCGAGTTCTGGCTGTGTTTAGGTGTGGGTGAGTAACTAGGTTGTGTCTTGAACACCTCAGTCAGCACCTTCACCCAGCCAGTCTAGCTGGGTTGTGGTCTGTACAAAGCCAGTCTCCAAAACAGTACCACTGTGGAGAAGACATCACTCACATGCAGTTAAGACAAAAGGTGAAATTAGATCATTTAAAATTTGCACACGGAGTCCCTGTCTGGACCTTGGCTTCCGTTGGAATCGAATGTAAGCTTTTACCATTAAATATGTGACTTCAGATGATTGGACTCCCCCGGTACACGGAGTCTCTAGGTGATAATAATGTGTATCTGTACCTTCTTGATCCTGGACTATTACAATACAAAAAGGGCTTTTAATGAAAAACATACACCTGGATTTTTTTTAACAAATGTGGCACTATTGCTTCAGAAGTATTCCCAGAACATTACAATTGTTCAGTGACAAACGAGTTACAGTACTGAATCATTTTAATGTGCATGTCATACATGTGTGGTTTAAAGCTGGCTGGAAAATGTTCCAGCTATACAGTGAGAACTCAGCTCAGAAATAGCAAAGGTGACAATGGTCTATTTTTACAGCCCTAGCTGTTTTTTTTTTCCCATTCGTGATTAAATTTAAAACACTGATGGATTTTGATTGTGATCCATCAGCTTACACTGAAGTGGGCTGTTATCAATTTGCGTCGGCTTTTCACACATAACGTTAATGATTGTTGTATGATTTACTGGTGTGGAAAGTATTTTTTTTGTGATGGAAAATGCAGCTTTGTGCAGAATGCTTTGTTATGTCAGATTGTGATTAGAGGCAGGGAAGGATGGATGAAGAAAACAGAGGCACTTGTTTTCAGAATTGATGTGTTTTTTGAGTTTTTTGCATGCTGTTTTGCATGATATTTATTAGATATGTGTACATATTTAAAGATATGGACGCATATGAAGTGTGTACATATTTAAAGATATGGACGCATATGAAGTGTGTACATATTTAAAGATATGGACGCATATGAGGAGGATGGAGGAGATAAACTCTGTGTATGGAGAGTAGGAGCAAAGGTTCTAGGGCAGGTCAGTTGGACTGGCGGGCAGAAGGAAGAGGACGGAATGGAGCGTGAATATGAGCGTGAGTTTGAGCGTGGATACAACGAGATATCTGTTGGCGAGAATAGGGGAGAAAGACGGAAGTGGAAGAAAAGTTGTCCATGCAGTGAGATCAATGCCTGTAGTGTGAGTGAGATAAAATGTGACTTTAGTGGCACTGCAGTATGGTGATAAAAAAACAGAAGGTGAGGATAAAGATGAGGAGGTGGACTGCCTGACATGAGGGGTGGTGGTGGGGACCATGGGGCGTGTCCGGAGGGTGGGAAGAGAGAGGGAGCAGGGGGCAAGGTCACGCAGGAGGAACACGGAAAAAAGGGGCGGTATGTAAGACCTGT
>JABFEB020000079.1:980515-992959 GCA_019775895.2 Stomatorhinus ivindoensis | reverse complement strand
GCATGAGGAGGGGGGGTAGAGGGATTGAGAGATGAGGCGGAGCAGAGACTGAGAGAATGAGAGTGGTATGAATGGAGGAGGTGATATCTTCATAAGGCATCCGTCGGCCAGCACTGGAGCAGGAGACCAGGAGGCTTGCCCCTCACGGGACGTGCAGCAGGGCATCGTGGGAGAAACCAGGGAGGCGTCCTGTAAAGTCAAGCAGGTGAGGCTTCGTGACCATCATATATGACGGGCGGAGCAGATTTCATAATCGCATATCACTCTATTCCTGAATCGTCAAGGATAGCCACACATGTGACAAAATGTCTTCTGTTTTTACCCAGGATTTAGCCAAAGCTGAGGGTAAGTCTTCAGGTTTATTTCCATAAACCATGTTGTGTTCTGACAGTAAGAAGTGCGCTTTTAGATGCTTCCTTTGACTGTTTTAACTACCAGATACTGATATTTGTGAATGAAGACATGACTGGCTAGATCTATGTTAGCGAAAAATTAAATAAAAGAAAACTTTGAATTTTGATTTAACTCTCATTTACAATGCATCTGCCTTAATATATAATAGGTGTATATATAATAAGATGCATCTACTTTAATTTTAATAATCAAAACTAAACAATTTTAGGCCAAATTATTCCAATACATAAACAATTTGGTTAATTTTCAGATTGTATGCATATAATACAAATTTAAATATGCACATATTCATGATTTGGTGCCCCATCCTGGGGTGTTCCCTGCCTTTGGGATGGGCGTCAGTCCCCCGCAACACTGCTTAGGACAAGTAGGTATAGAAAATGGATGGATGGATATTTTCATTAAAGGATATAAACCCCAAATATGCAGATGACAGAAAACCATAAAGGCATTACAAGTAGAGCTCAGATGCAGATTGTAAAGTCTTTGCATCGATGACGATGATTCCGCCTGTAGCATCACACCCGGAATGATACCTCCTGTGCCCCAGCGCAGTTATTTTAATTTATGTCCAGAATTTAATGAAGGTCTGATGAGAGAATGGTAGCAGTCGCTGTGGTGGAGCTTCATAGCAGGGAAGTTAAGGGAAGATGCCGGGACAGTTGCTGGCTGAGGACTTGCCACCAGTTGATTGAGAATGAGAGAGCAAGGGAGCTGAAGGTTGCTGTATGGGAATGTAGCGTAACAGAGAGAGAGAGAAGGTGGATGTCCAAGGCTGTGAGGAACGGGGGAGCGTGTGAAAGACAGATGGCCTCTCAGCAGAGGTGTTCCCCTCCTCCTCCCTCTCGCTCTCCGCTTGTTTCTGGCATCCTCGGACCACCACCCTCCCAAACATTACCTCATCTCTCTTCCTTCTCTTCATCTTCCCCTGTTACCTTCCATTAGACCCCCACTCTTCGTCCGGATAAGTCACTAGCGTTTCATCCACCCCTCTGCTTCTGCCACCGCTCTCGCAGCTGGAAAGACGAAGAACGTTCAACAAAACCAAGGAGAAAAACCATTTGGGAAAGAAGGGGATGTGAGCTAAAATAAGGACCGGAAGGTTCTTGGGTCTGAGCCAGGCTGCAGAAGAGCGTCCTACTCTAGAGTGAAGCTCAGCACATAGCAGTCTAGCAGAGGCCCAGAGATACTTACTTACCCACCATAACAGAAGTTCATACAGATTTTTGGTACGAAATATCTTCTATTGGGATTTGTCCGCAAGGATCTTTTGGAATATCCACAAGGCAGAAGAAGACATTACTTTTTAATTCCAAGACACAGATGAGCCTCCCATCAATCATCCACCTTTGACATCTGGAGAGTCTCTACAACCTGTAAGAGTTAAAAGTAAGTCGGTAAACTTGGGGCTGTTAGTTGGTTCCTTAGAGTAAAAGAGGAAGAGAAATTAGTATACATTACGTAACGGGGTCACCTGCAGTCTAACTTTTCAATCCTGCTGTAAATCAAGTTTCATGAGTACAAATAAATAGCACAGGCTCACAAGCATACAGTATTGGGCTTTTATCTTCCTGAAGACCACGAGAAAAACACATGGCTGCCATATTGACCCTGACCGGGACTGTGACTCCTTGGTGGAACCGTGCGTTTTGCCAGGGCTCCGCCCTGCTGCTGGGACTGGTTCTGGCTCTGGGAGTCCAAGGCCAGAATGACACAGAACCCATTGTGCTGGAGGGGAAATGTCTGGTGGTGTGTGACTCAACGCCGTCCTCGGAGCCGGCGGGCAACGCGCTGGGCATGTCCGTACGCTCCGGCACCGGGCGTGTGGCCTTCTCTGCCACCCGGCAGACCAACCACGAACCGACCGACATGAGCAACCGAACCATGATCATCTATTTTGACCAGGTGAGCCTCCCCAGTTAACCCTAATATCTGTGAACCCTGCCTTCAATAACAATTGTGAAATCTCGTCTTCTCTTACTGCCTCACTCGACTGTGTGTAGGGCGACAGGTTATATGGCCGAGAGCACAAAACGCGATAGGATATCCGTCCTGGGAGGTTCCTTCTGTTGTGCCTTTGGCCGGAACTGTCCCAGGAAAATATGCAGCTGTATGAATGCTATATCTATATAAAAAAGTTCTTCTGGAGAAAAATGTCAAAAAAACATCACCTTTCCTCTTCCCAGATACTTGTAAACGTGGGGGGTCACTTTGACCAAGAGAGCAGCATCTTCTTGGCCCCGCGAAGGGGCGTTTATAGCTTCAACTTTCATGTTGTCAAGGCCTACAACCGGCAGACGATACAAGTAAGTAAAACAGACCGATAAACACAACTAGCCCTTCCTATATTTAAACAGCCCATGCTGTTACTTGTCACCTGTTCGTTTATCTGACATTAGTTTTTCACACATGCGGTTGGCTTATATTCCTCAGAAGCACGTCTGGTATTAAAATTACATTTTTGCAGTTCACACACTGACTCAGTCGCTGATATCCTTACTTAGTAACTTGAACAGAACTTAACTTTATATTATGTACTGTATTACCTTATATTACATCTTTACGTTGTTTATGCAATGTTGAAACCACGGTGGGACGTTAACTAATACGTGAAAATATACCTAACAGCTGAGTGTCACAGTAGCTGGGGCTGTTTGATAGATGAGCTTCCACAGTACATTTGAAGCTATTGTTGCCTGTGTTTTGTGCTGGAGTGTGCAGTTCCACACTTTTAGTTAGCTGCACTCTATTTTGTGCAAAGTAGATTTGCTATAATAGTCCCTTTATACTTGTTGTGCCTTGGGGCTGTTTAACGGTGCATTCATGAATATTAATAATAGCTTGCTGGTTTTTTCTTTTATCCAAACCTTACGACTTCACTCCACTCTAAGCACTTCACTGGCACAATGTTAACATGTCGCACACTAAGAAATGCTTTAGTAAACCGGAAACAAGTGTAACGGAAATCACATCTGAACTCTCGCCCAGGTGAGTCTGATGTTGAATGGCTGGCCCATGATCTCAGCCTTCGCTGGTGACCAGGATGTGACCAGGGAGGCGGCAACCAATGCAGGCCTGGTCATCATGGAGAGAGGAGACAAGGCCTACCTCAAGCTGGAGAGAGGCAACCTCATGGGAGGCTGGAAGTATTCCACCTTCTCCGGCTTCCTGGTCTTCCCGCTGTAGAGAGAGCCGAGGGTGGGTTGTGGGTGGTGGGGGGGAAAGGGGATGTGATCGATTCCAGGATTGGAAGCGAGAGACGGGGGAGCCCATCTGGAAGCAGGGGGGGGAGCTTGACATCGAGGCAGCGGGAGAGATTTGGAGGGATGGGAGAATGGTGTGAGTAGAGGAAGAATGCAATACGTATAACAGAGCTGTTTTACAAAGACATAAAGAGATATTCACACAAGTGACAACCCAAAGTAAAGATGAGGTAGACAAAAAATATAGATATCGGGGTGTGTGTCTGGGGGGGGGGGTTTACTAGATAATTATTCTTATCTGTACTACACAGTAGCTTTTATGGTGGATTTAAGCACTGGTGTTTGCGTGTGCGTTGAATCTTGCATCTAATGATCTGTCTATCTATCTAATTTACCATACCACTAGATCATCTGTTCGCTTTTGGAATTTATGAATTGGCTGATTTGGTAGCTGTGCAATTTAACAAAAGTTTCTTAGACTATAATTAAGAAATGTTGATAGTTAAACAGGACTGGCTAGTCGGGCTATCAAACTGACTAAGATTTCCCTGATTGATACTTGAGAAAAAACAACTAACAATTCCTGATACTTGGTAATTGGCCTTCATTACTATTAATGTACTCTATTTTAATTTCATGTTTATGCTAACACAAAATGTTTGGAATGTTATTAATATATTGTGTGAGAATGACTTAGTTCCAGTGCAATTTGTGTGTTATTATTGGGATTCTATCCTGAAAGTGATCCACTTGTTATAAATTGCCGATATTCCCACGGCTCTGGGAAACATCCCCTTTATATCCGTTTAGGCTTTGTGTAGAACCGTCTTTCATTTTTGCCTGTATATGTTCCTCATCATGTATCTTTCACCACATGAATCGAAAGTAATAACTGAAATAAACCAAGCATAATAAAAACAATTGAAATTTTGCGGTTCATTGGAACGTCTGTGTATGTTAAAGGTGAGTGGTAAGCCGAATTTGTGTACTAAGCTTAACCCTAACCCAAACTTGCGCACTAATCCTAACCCGATCTAATCCTGCATTTTCATTTGTTTAGTTCCTCTTGACACTGAGAGGTCAAGCAACGACCCAACAGCAAAGAGGTTGTGGCTGTGGCATTAGAGCAGTGCTTTTTCCCCTCTGGTCATTTTGTGGTTGTCTCTGGGCAATTTGTCAGTTAACCTGACCGCGGTTTGTAAATATAGCTCGCTCTACCAGAACTGGCGAGGGGAGCTGGGAGCAGCACAGGGAACAAAATGAGCAACAACCCCTGACGACGTGGCTAACCGTCTGCTGCCCGCCTATGTGGTTCCGGCAGCAGATGGGGGTTTTGGCGGGCCCGGTCCAGAATCTCTGCCAGGCCCCCATGGGCTGACTGCCGTGGCCTGTCACTATCGGTTAGCCATGCCGTTCGAGCTCGCTACGGGGGAACCGTGCAAGTCAGGAGGATCCACCCACCCGAGAGGGCTTTTAAAGTACCTTCTTAATTATTTCATTTTCACTGAAACGGAAGGAGAGCCTCCATGAGTTGAGTGATAAAATTCACCGCAGCACCATAACATTCCCTGGCCTGTCTGTTTTTATTGTACACCAAAAAGAATGCGACATATTTTGTATTGGCTGCGTGACGTGTAAATAAAGACGGCGGTCAAACAACTTCGCAAAGGTGCACGCCTCCGCAGCACAAGTAGGATCGCACCACTGGCGGCTGCATGGCCAGCACTGTGACTGCTTCACTTACACTCTGACATATGTCTAACATAATCAGCGAGCTCGCATGACTGCAGGGAAAAATGCGTAAAGTGCCGCGGGTGGCACTGCGCGTCTGGCTATATCTCATATCCGAATCTATGCTCGCTTAATACACAACACCTGCTACCTGAACTGCTCTTTCCCTCCACTTAGAGCTTGCTGGCCTCTTATCCCCTAACAACCTCATTACTACTATTACATTACCATTGCAATCATGTATCATATTTACAGTCGAGCATCTTACTTTGCACTATTGTGTTTTTGAGGTGATGGGTCAAAAAATGTGAGAACAGTTAAATGATCAGGACACGAACCTTCACATTCAATAAAACACTTTAAACTTTCGCTAACGCTTTAACTCACAGGGCACAAATAATACAGTAGTTATTACTTATGTATTAATTAACCAGAAACTAAGTCTTAGTTACATACAGATCTCATGATATTTCATGATTAATAAATTGTGATGCATGTTTGATCTCAAGCGGTTACTGTATTTGTTACTTATAAACCTTTGTAAACTACTGAAGGAACAAGTCCTGAATGACATGTTAAATGCTGATCTCATATTTGTTCTTCACTAATGACTCATTTCATCCAAAGGAGTTACTATATTTGTTACTATATCTGTCAATTATGTAAACCTCTGTGAACTACTGAAGGAACAAATCATGAATAACGTGGAATACTGATCTCATGTATGTTCATTCCTAACATTTATCTCGAGTAGCAACTATATTTGTTCATGATTTGTTCATAATTTGTACTTCAGTAGTAACTGAGTCATTACTAAGTACTGATGCCCCATCATGTATAGTGTTACCAAACTTTCATATATGCTTTACTACTTGGAATGGAATGGCACTAAATACATTGAGATTTATTTTTGGAGAAACTTACTAGTATGAAAAAAACAAATCAATTAATAGGAATTTCCAAATCACACTTAATCACAAAATCTGTGTATATAAATACATGAGCCTATTCCTCTTTGCTGAGTACTGTCAGGAAATTTGTGCTGTGTCTCCATCATTTGGCTGCCTGTGACAGGCACACACATGCAATTCTGTCATTTCTGCTCTCTCAGCTTTTCAGGGTCACTCCGCTTTGTGCTATTTTATGTTATAAATACACTTGGCAGGATCTGGATTTAAATGAATAAAGTGTGATTGTTTATGACTGTTGTGTTTGGAGAATAATCTCGTTTTAAATACCCAGGGAGTGGTTATTTTGCTTACGAGTGGTCATTCATGTCTGAGTTATTTAACCCGTTACAAATTACATTTCTAATTAGTTTTGTTATTGGACAAAGTTCAATAACCTGACATATTGCACAAAAATAGCCTGACATATTGTCTGCTGGGCTCACATATTACTGGCTTCCAATAGTGTGAAAATATATATTATAAACTTGATCAGAGTTGTAATCTTTTGCTACATCAAGAGTGGTATCATAGGGATGGACTTCTGTAGAGTATGTTTGATGTAGGGCAGTCATATAAGGGGTTGTGATCGTCTAAAACGTCCCAGAGGGTGGGTTGTGGCTCAGTACACTAGTCCGTGTGCCCATGGTCAGAAGCTTGCTGGTTTAAATCCCGCCAAAGGACCCTTCTGCCACTTAACCCCAAATTACTCCAGGGGCTTTGGCGGATTCTGTGCTCTGACTCTCACGCTTGTCCACAAGTGTAAATGTGTCTGTCTGTCTTATGGAGAGCATGATGTGGTAGGCAAAAAGACTATTTCCCCATGAGGATGCCAGTAGTGTCATCACTCTATTCTAAATGAAAAGCAGGGTAGGAATACTGACAAAAAAATGACCATACTTCAATATTTAAAATACCCGTAATCCTATTCTGCTCTGTTACAGACTGGAAAATAGCAGTTAATACAGGTTGTTCACTGAGGCTGTGACTCAGAAGGAACTAATCATTACATTCAGTCATATATTTACATGATAACTTCACCACTATTGTATGACAAATGCATTTCATTTGATATAATCCTTTAATTACATACTTTCCAGTTTTTACTTTTCAATTAATTCCAATTAAGTTTGCATTTTAAAATTGTAATTCAATTTTACTAATTTTAATTGGAATATTCCAGTTTACTATATGACTGGATGTTTAACTGTTAAATAGTCAATTGGAAAAAAACACAATTTCTTGAGAAATTTAAAAGCTGTTATTACTGGACCCATTTTAAACCTAAATTAGTTCAACTGTAATACTCCAGACAGTGCCAGTATCAATAAAATGTATTTGGCAATGAAAAATTAAACTAATTCTTCATTTGTTTCAATTTTTATTTTAAAACTTCACCTTTTCCATTAGGTTTGGCGGCCGTTCGATAAAGCTGTGCAATTTCACGCCTTTATTTATTATTTGGCTGTACAGCTCTTACCTTTTTTTCGCCACTGATATATGACCAGCAATAAGATGCCAATTAATCTGATACACATTACAAACATGTGCTGTTCTGGTCACATGTATACTGCTGGTTAAACGACGGAAATGTATGTTCACTCGGTGCAGATTCATTCACGTGACACTCGCGATAGGGGATGCGAGTCGGTTTGGGCATTTGACAGCGCGTGCCGTGTAAAATCCGACGGGCAGGCTTTAAAATTCCCAGTGATTACAACTAGGCCTCATTTATTGTCGGCTCAACCGAACCATTCAGGCGGCCGATGCCTATCTCCGTCTCCCGCCCTGCTTTTCCCATCAACCAGTTTGAGCGACACGGCTTACAGCCAATGGCGTGGCAGGATCGTGCCGGTCACAGCAAGAATGGGCCAATGGCAGGCCGACGGACGATGCTAGTGAAGAACACTGTCGACGCCTGTGTTGGCAAGAATGTTAGTTCCTGCTCTGCACTGGCCGTTTCCTGTACTCGCATAGTGTTGTCAGACGGAGAAAGCCATGTGTGTTGAAGCAAAGGTAAATTTAGCACCCCGAATTTGTAACGGAGAAAGTCGGGGCGTTGGATGGTATCATTTAAAGCGGGTATTTTGCCATTAAAACAGAGGTGGTTCAATGGGAAGCGCTTTGCGGCCTTACCAGTGTCAGTACGTAGCGAGGCTATGGTTATTGTAGCACGTTGCTTTGGTTTGATGCGGATTGTTGTTGAAAAGATTGAAAGAAGGAGTCCGATTCGGGAACCGGTAGTTGTGTAGTTAATTCACTGGGTACCAAAAAGTATCAACTAATTTACGTCCCGGGCATCTTTTACACATTTTATAGTCATTTCTTTATTTCCAAGTCAAGTCTTGCAATATCATTATGTAGCTGTTAGTTGTGTAGCTAGCTTAAGTCCTGGACTAATTTATTCGCGAGTTAGCTTTTGTGTGATAACGATGTGACATTGTTCCCCTCGCTATCCATTCTCTTTATTAGAACAATTCAGACACATTTTGATTTTGTTTATATTTTGATTTACTGTGTGCCGGTACAGTTAAAGTACACATGTACCAAACTTGATGGCTTGAGTGTAATGATTTTTTGTGTAACGATCCGTACACATTGTCATCTGTTGTTGTATCAGTGTACCGTGGCGTATTTAAAGTTCATATAAATATAGTTTGCATGGTTGCGTTCCGTACTGTAACTACGTTTACTTGCATTACATTTCTAACAACATCATTGAAGGACTAATAAATTATATTTCAGCTGCTTTAACTGCATTGCTATGTTTGCGTTTAATGTCTTTTTTGGGAATTTCTCCTGCAAGTCAATGTTTTCTATGTTGCCCATCACTGAATAGAATGTGAGCTGAACAACTTTTTGACATGGGGCTGCAGTGGAGTGCTTGCTTTGTTAGTTATTAACCTCTGTCTTCCACCTCCCTTTTTTAATTAGAAAATGTCTGTCTGCAAATGAGTTTGGAGATGGGTGGCTCTCCATTCACTTCACCTTAAGAAGAAAGCGAAACGCTGTCTGGAGAAAGGTGGGCATAAAAACAAGAAAGCGAGGGAGGAGAGGAAGAGGAGGTGAAGAGAAGAGGCTGAGGTACAACCTGGTGAAAGTTTCAGATCCCCCTCTCTGTCACACTCTCTTCTTTCAAACACTGGCCGCTCTTTTCATTTAGAATTGTTATTCACAACAATGACCACCGGTACTCTAAAGGTGAAATGTTTATGAGTGATTAACCTGACTGATTGTTTGCTTGAATGGACCGAACCGTCAGCATTGATTATTAGTGATAGCAACCGAGGAATTCTGTTTTTTTTTTTTTTCTTCAGGTCTCTGTCTCTTTGAACTTTACCTCAATTAGTACATTTAATTGGGACAATCTGACCAGTAGTTTCTGTAGACCGCACTGACGCCACTGAAGTGGTAGTCACCGCAGAGGACTTTTCCCTTCTTTGGATACCGAAGGAGGGGAGCCCAAGATGGCGGACCCTATCATGGACCTGTTCGAGGACACGCCCCTCTTTAACCTGGATGCTCTGCCTGATGACGCCTTCACACAGGGGTCCTCGGACCCTGTTGAGGAAGCTTTGAAGTTGGCACTGGGACAGGTGGATACGTCCCCTGTGTCAGCTCCTGTCCTGCCACCTATCCAGGTGCAGCAGCCTGTCCAGGTGACCCTCTCCCCGACCGTGACACTCAGTGCCGTAACAATGTCACCCCAGCAGACCCCTCTTTCTGTGACCAGTAGCAGTGGAGCTGCCACTGTCCTGTTGGGGTCACCGTTGGCCGCCACTCAACAGCCCCAGCAGCTTGCTGCCGTTACATCTCAGGCCGGTCAGGCCTCCCCCAAGATTGTCATCCTGAAGAGCCCCCAAGGGCAGACACAGCTGCTGCAGAGCATGGCTGGGGCCGCAGGCTCCCCCGCGGGAAAGGTCACCATCGCCAGGGTGCTGACAGGGACCCCGCTCCGTCCAGGCATGTCTATCGTGTCGGGGGGCACGGTCTTAAACGCCACAGCGCCGGCCCAGGGCCAGGTGAAGGTGGGGACAGGCGTGCAGCGGCTTGTGCAATCCCCCAATGGCCCGCTGAAGCAGGTCCTGCTCACCTCCGTGCCACAAGGTCAGCCGCAGCTCCAGATTCAGGCCCAGCCGCAGCTCCAGATTCAGGCCCAGCCGCAGCTCCAGATTCAGGCCCAGCCGCAGCTCCAGGTTCAGGCCCAACCCCAGGTTCAGGTGCAGGTTCAGGCCCAACCCCAGATGCAAGTGCAAGCACAGCCACAAGTACAAGTCGCAGGAATTGGGAGCCCCGCTTCTGCCCGACCACCAGGGGTCACCCTTACCACAGTACCACAGCAGGTGAGATATTAAACTTATTGGGCAAATGATGATGTATGACTGTGTTAAATCCATAGGTTCACCAGCTGAGTGCAGTTTGATAGATTGTGGCTGTGCGATGTTATTGTTAATCGATATTCAGTTTACCAAAAGATGTCAAGATCCAGTTTTCTTTGCGCTGAATGGTAAAGGTGTCTGTCCCTTGTGTGCTTCTACAATTTTAGACAGCGTTTTCCAACTTGGTCCTCAGAGACCCGCAGATGGCCCACGTGACGGTCCTCGTTTTTGCTCGCTCCCAGCTGGCATGAGTTTGTTAATGTATCTGTCCACTAGGGGGAGGCCAAGAGGATCACGTTGGTGCTGCAGCAGCCTCCACAGGCCGGGGCTGGCCAAGGCACGGCGGTGGTGGCCGGTGGGACAGCGGTGGCTGGGGCTGGACAGCAGCAGCAGCCCAGACTGGTGCTGGGATCTCTCCCGGGGAAGCTGGTTCTGCAGGGGGGGCAGCTGGCGGCTCTGACGCAGGCCAGGGCCGGGCAATCAGGCGGCCAGCCGAAAGTCCTCACCATCCAGCTGCAGGTGCAGCAGCAACCCAATGCACAGGGGTCCAAGGTGAGAGAGGGAGCTCCCGGGTCTGCCTGGAGGGATGCATGGCCATTTAGGAAAACTGTATAGTTATTTCAGTAATGGTTGGACTGATTTAGCAACTGCTGGCTGAGAACTGGCGACAATCACGTTTCTGGGGATTCTGTGTTCCGCCTGCAGTTCCAGCTAGTCACTGGGTCGCCCTCTAGTGGCAGCCCGCAAGTAGTGCAGATCTCCCAGGGCCAGGGAGGCCAGAGGTTGGCGGTGCCCCTCAAGCTTCTCCTGCAGCCGCAGGTGCGTTTGGGACCTCGGGTGGTGCCGGGTGTCAGTCCTCCGGCTGCTGGTTTCGTGGAGTTCTGACCTCGGGGGGGGTTTTCATCGTCTCCTGTCTAGGCTGGCTCCACCTCTGCCGCTGGGGGTGCGGTCTCCGTCGTCAAGGTGATAAATACATCCGCTGCCGGTGGCCCCTCCACCACCACCACGGCGACTGTGGCAGGCAGCTCCATGGCGGCAATGCGCTCCCCCAAGACCCTGGAGCCCATGCGCCGCGTGGAAACCCTATGCAAGCAGGAGAAGGCCAACCGGATTGTGGCGGAGGCCATCGCCCGCGCCAAGGCCCGTGGCGAGAGGAACATCCCGCGCGTCCTTAACCTGGACGAGCTGCCTGCCACCACTGGACTCTCCTCACCGGAGCTGGGGGCCACCGCGACAGCCGGCACTGCAGGCGGTAAGAGGAAGGGTGGAGGGGGTGGGGCCAAGAAGAAGAGCTCGTCCTCGATTGGAGGGAAGGCTGGAGGCGGAGCCGGAGAGAAGAAGGGGAAGGCAAAGGCTGGAAGCGGATTGGTCGGGACTGGAGGAACCGGAGGCACTGGAGGAGTCGGGGGGAGCAAGAGCAAAAGTAAAGCCAAGGCCAAGTGAGTCTGCCCCCCCCCCCCCCCCCCCACCTGTTCTGTACCTACATGTGGTGTGGGGCTTGAACTAACCTTCACTTTCCCCATCATAAGCACGATTACCCCAGTTGGGGGCAAGAAGCGGAAGAGGACTGCCTCCTCAGACCACTCAGAAGGGGAGTTGAGCCCCCCTGCTTCCCCACATGCGCTAGAGGAGGAGATGCTGCAGGTAGTGATGCTGCCGTAGCACCGCAGTCGAACCCATATTTCGGGCTGCGCTGCCTGCTTCTGTGTCTCCACAGTGACCAGTTGGAAGCACAAGATTGAGTTCATTGTGACATCGTGTGTGTCCCCC
>JABFEB020000079.1:968236-980415 GCA_019775895.2 Stomatorhinus ivindoensis | reverse complement strand
GTCCCCCCCCCCCCCCCCCCCGTTCCTCACGCCGCAGAAGAGACGCTCGAACCGGCAGATAAAAAGGAAGAAGTACACCGAGGATTTGGACATAAAGATCACGGATGACGAGGACGAGCAGGACGAAGACGTGGATGTCACCAGCACGCCCGTGTCGTCAGGCCAATTGGTGGCTCTTGGGTCCGTGACAGGGCAGCATCTGCAGCAGGAGTTTGTCGCGATGGACGGGGATGGTCTTCCCAGCATGCAGTTCTTTGTGGTGAGCATACCGCTCTGGAGGTTTCATGCGGTCCTGAATGTAGTTGGGCACCGGGGGCCAGTATTTGGAGGAGGTGCTATGATTCGGCTGTGGATGAGCAAATTGAGAAATCTCTCTCTCACTCACTCTCACAGGAGAATCCCAGCGAGGAGGACGCTGCCATCGTGGATAAAGTTTTGTCCATGCGGATCACCAAGAAGGAGGTACGTTTCCTCGCCATTCTGGTGACTCTGCTGTAGTCACTTGTGTTTTTTTTTTGTTTTTTTTTTACATGAGCAGCATTGACTCACTTTCCCACGTGTTGCAGGTATCTCCCGGGCAGTATATCAACGTAGAGGAATTCTATGTCAAGTATAAGAACTAGTACGTATCTCCGCTCTTTGATTTTAATGTTTTGTTACCAGACTGTGCTCACCTGCCTTTGCCTGCCTTGTAGGTCCCTAACGTACTAAAGTCTCTGCTCTTGCCAGCTCTTATATGCATTGTGAGTGGGCCAGCATGGAGCAGCTGGAGAGGGACAAGAGGATCCACCAGAAGCTGAAGAGGTTCAAGACTAAGATGGCCCAGATGAGGAACATCTTCCAGGAGGTGCATATGCACAAATTCGCACTGCATTTTAGGTGTAAGACTGCAGGCTTCTGGGTCAACTCACCGTTTTCTTGCCATGTTGGACTGTGCAGGAAGAGGAACCCTTCAACCCAGATTACGTGGAGGTGGACCGCATCCTGGACGAGTCCCACAGTGTGGATAAGGATAATGGAGAGGTTCGCGATTTGTTACTCCGATGAGGCGGCGATCCGTCAGCATCAGTCTATGTAATCGTTAAAGCGGCCAGTGTATCCGTGTGCTCGCTCTAATGTGGCGTTGTTCCCACAGCCGGTGGTCTACTACCTGGTGAAGTGGTGCTCTCTACCTTATGAAGATGCTACCTGGGAGTTGAGGGAAGATGTTGATGACACCAAAATCGACGAGTTCGGGAAGATCCAGGAGCGCCAGCCACGCCTGAAGCGAACGGTGAGACTCGAGTCGTGAAGCTTTTGCCCGCTGGCTGCTCGTTCCAGTCAGTCATGACTTTGGCCATACTTGGTGTAGGAGAATTTATTTGTCAGCCTGCGTGGAGTGACTTTATTACTCGATTTTTCGTTCACGTCTTGTGTTTCCTGCAGCCCCGCCCACCCGCCAGTTGCTGGAAGAAGCTGGAGGAGTCTCGCGAGTACAAGAATGGGAATGCGCTCAGAGAGTACCAACTGGAGGGTGTCAACTGGCTACTCTTCAACTGGTACAACAGGTACGGGCACATTCGCTTCTGCTGGAATCTGCTGAGTCGGCCCATCTCTTCGCCTAATTTCAACACGTGAATCGCCTTTCCCCGACTGCCGTTTGGAGTCACCTGCCCCTTGCTAGCAGTGACTTTCTCTCCTCGCGCCACTTTCAGGCAGAACTGCATCCTGGCAGATGAGATGGGTCTGGGAAAGACCATCCAGTCCATCGTCCTGCTGTCTGAGGAGTTCGCCGCCGGCGTGCAAGGCCCCTTCCTGGTCATTGCCCCTCTGTCGACCATCACCAACTGGGAGCGGGAGTTCGCCAGCTGGACGGAGATGAACGCCATCGTCTACCACGGCAGCCTGGCCAGCCGGCAGATGATCCAGCAGTATGAGATGTACTGCAAAGACGAGAAGGTATATGGACAGGTAGTTTCTGTATCGTCGCTGTCCGATGAAAACCACGTATGTCTGCTTTTTGACAATTGACTTTTTACTAATTTATGGAATACGCCCGTTCTCCTCTATTGATACTGTTTTTTAATTAATTGTACAAATTTGTTTCCTGAAGTCATTTTATTTATCTAGCGCTTAGGTTCTCATACTAGTTAACATCTTTATCCGATGGCTGTTTCTATGGGTTACCTTTATATTGCTTATTTTACCAACATTGATCGCACTGAAGCCCATGTAGGTTGTGTAAAGAGAGCTTTCTGGTCGTCGTGCTAAGGGTGTCTCGTGTTTACATTTTTGTAAAGTAGTTTCTTAGAAAACGTGTTTTTCTTGCT
This sequence comes from Stomatorhinus ivindoensis, assembly GCA_019775895.2. Taxonomy (NCBI): domain Eukaryota; kingdom Metazoa; phylum Chordata; class Actinopteri; order Osteoglossiformes; family Mormyridae; genus Stomatorhinus; species Stomatorhinus ivindoensis. Next base: position 978,106 of record JABFEB020000079.1, on the reverse strand, counting down.
TCTGAAATAATGGATTTTTTGGAGATGCGTGATTTTCATCTAACCTTCACTTATGATATGTGCATGTACACACACTGCATGCCGCTTCTCTCCCTTATCCCTAAATTGATTTTTTGAACACTTGTGCAGCAAGATGATTCACCTGCTGTGTTAGTTTGTAATTGGGCACATTTTTTTAGGCCTTGGAATACACTCTCCTGTCCTCCACAGGGCCACTTGATCCCAGGAGCGTACAAGTTTGACGCTCTGATAACCACGTTCGAGATGGTGCTGTCCGATTGCCCGGAGCTACGGGAGATCTCCTGGCGCTGTGTCATCATTGACGAGGCCCATCGACTCAAGAACCGTAACTGCAAGCTCCTGGACAGCTTGAAGATGCTTGACTTGGTGAGCTTTTCACCCAAGAAGTGGGTCTGTTACAGGAATGCAGCTTCATGATGGTAGAACCATCTCTTTCTCGGGGCTTGGTCTTGTTGACGGTATTGGGCGCTGTTTCTCCATCTCAGGAACATAAGGTGCTGTTGACTGGCACGCCTCTTCAGAACACGGTGGAGGAGCTCTTCAGCTTGCTGCACTTCTTGGAGCCCGCCCAGTTCCCCTCAGAGACAGAGTTCCTGCGTGACTTTGGTGATCTGAAGACCGAGGAGCAGGTCCAGAAACTGCAGGCCATCTTGAAGCCCATGATGCTGAGGAGGCTGAAGGAGGACGTGGAGAAGAATTTGGCTCCCAAACAGGAGACCATCATCGAGGTATGCCAGCAAGCGTGTGCGTGACAACGTCCTCGAGGTGACAGATTGGCGCACTGCTCAACGGAGTGTGTGATTTAAAAAAAAAAAAAAATTATTTTTATATATTATTTTTTTAATGTTCAGGTGGAGCTGACGGATGTTCAGAAGAAGTACTATCGCGCTATCCTGGAGCGCAATTTCAGCTTCCTGAGCTTGGGGGCCACGCAGAACAGCAATGTGCCCAACCTGCTCAACACCATGATGGAACTGCGCAAGTGCTGCAACCACCCTTACCTCATCACAGGTACCCGCATGGCCGCCCGCCTCGCCGTGGACACTGAGCCCCTCTCTGGCTTTCTCTGCCTCACTCCTTTGTCCGTTCCAGGGGCAGAGGAGAAGATCGTGGCAGAACTGAAGGAGGTCTACGATCCCTTGGCCCCTGACTTCCACCTCCAGGCCCTGGTGCGCTCGGCGGGGAAGCTGGTGCTGCTGGATAAGCTGCTCCCTCGGCTAAAGGCCGGGGGCCACAAGGTGCTCATCTTCTCGCAGATGGTTCGGTGCCTGGACATCCTGGAGGACTACCTCATCCACAAGAGGTACGCCGAGCAGAGGAGTGGCTGCGTGAGGCTGTATCTTCACTAGGTCGTCTTTTTAGCGAAGCATGCCGCGTCCCGATACGTCGTCAAATGGTTGTCATTGAAACTGAGCTGTTGATGTCTTGCATGCCTGCGTCTGCATAGTGCTCTTGTACTGGAATTTTTAATTTCTATTAAACACGGAGTCTTTACCTGTTCGGGGATCATTTGCAAAATCAGGCGTGTTTGTCTTTCCCTGTGTCCGAATCTTGTTCCTGCCTCTAACATCTACTGAAACTTGATCCCGTCTTGCCCCAGTGTCAGTTTGGTCAGACGTTAAGAGGATGTTCCGTTTGTCGCGTATCGCCACCAGGTATCTGTATGAGCGCATCGACGGCCGCGTCAGGGGTAACCTGCGCCAGGCGGCCATCGACCGCTTCAGCAAGCCCGATTCGGACCGCTTCGTCTTCCTGCTGTGTACCCGCGCCGGTGGCCTGGGAATTAACCTAACCGCCGCCGACACCTGTGTCATTTTCGACTCTGACTGGAACCCCCAGAACGACCTCCAGGTGAGCGTGCCCGCCCTTGAGCAGGGAGGACGTGCCAGTTTCGGCCCCATCCTCTGCCTTCAGATCGAGCCCTTCTGCTGTCTCAGGCCCAGGCACGATGTCACCGGATCGGCCAGTCCAAGGCGGTGAAGGTCTACCGCCTGATCACTAGGAACTCGTACGAGCGGGAGATGCTGGACAAGGCCAGCCTGAAGCTGGGCCTGGACCGTGCCGTGCTGCAGAGCATGAGCGGCAACAAGGACAGCAGTGTCAACGGGGTGAGACTCTCCGCATACCGTGCCAACACACACCGAGCGAGTTTTGCACTTTATGGACGCTCCCTGGATCTTTCCACACGTGCAGGTTGTAATTTAGACATGATCCCTTTACCAGATCCAGCAGTTTTCCAAGAAGGAGATTGAGGACCTACTGAGGAAGGGGGCGTATGCGGCCATCATGGATGAAGGAGACGAGGGCAGCCGCTTCTGTGAGGAGGACATTGATCAGATCCTGCAGAGAAGGGCGACCACCATCACGATCGAGAGCGAGGGCAAAGGGTCCACCTTCTCCAAGGTATGTATATCGGAATGTGTTCGCCAGCATCTTCAAACGGTCGCCACAGCTTTGAAGGAGACTTACCGAGGTCTGTCTGTCTGCAGGCCAGTTTTGTTGCATCTGAGAACCGGACGGACATTGCACTGGATGATCCCGAGTTTTGGCAGAAGTGGGCCAAGAAGGCAGACATAGACATGGACACCATCAACAGGAAGGTGTGTGCGTGAACCTGGTAATGGGCGTCGCCAGACCCGGCTTGTCTTAGCCGGTCCTGAACGTCCCTGTTGCCCTTGTGTAGAACACCTTGGTGATCGACACGCCCCGTGTGAGGAAGCAGACTCGCCAGTTCTCCCTCCGAGGTGAGGGCGGGGCCGATTTCTCGGACCTGGACAGTGAGGACGAGTATACGGCCCACAATTCCCGGCATGCCCGCACCTCCCGCCGCTCAGAGCGGCACTCTGGGGGCGGCTACGGCCGCACAGACTGCTTCCGCGTGGAGAAGCACCTGCTGGTCTATGGGTAGGTTCCTCTACCTGCTTCTCTGATCCCTCATCCCACGGACCCGGGGAGCAGTCTTCAGAATTGCATCCTCTCCCCCTGTCCTGCCAGGTGGGGGCGCTGGCGGGATATCCTGTCCCACGCCCGGTGCAAGCGGCGCCTGGGTGAGCGGGACGTGGAGACCATATGCCGCGTGATCTTGGTGTTCTGCCTCCTGCATTACCGTGGTGACGAGAACATCAAGAGCTTCATCTGGGAGCTCATCACCCCGCCGGAGAACGGCCGAGCCCCTCATACCCTCCTCAACCACTCCGGTATACCCCTCTGCTCCCAAGTTGAGCTCATAGTTGTTGACGAAATGGCGCCCCCTTCTGATGGCCCCTGTTTGCTGCAGGCCTCTCCATCCCTGTGCCCCGTGGAAGGAAGGGGAAGAGGGTAAAGGCTCAGAGCTCCTTCGACGTGCAGAAGGTGGAGTGGATCCGAAAGTACAACCCCGACTCCCTCCTGCTGGACGACAGCTATCGGAAACACCTCAAACACCAATGCAACAAGTATGTTGGGGGAGATGCGATGGGGCCATGCGGTTCAGTGTGCTATGGCTCTGCATTCTATTTGTTTTTTTTTGTTGGTTCTGTGTGTTTTGATGATGTAATATCCCCCCCCCCCCCCAGGGTGCTGCTGAGGGTGCGCATGCTGTACTACCTCAGACAGGAAGTGATAGGAGACCATGCAGACAGTGTGCTGCATGGAGCTGATTCCAGGTACCCCCCGCATTCCACAGTACTCGCAGCTCATTGGCTGCCTGGCATCACATGACACATTTCTTCCTTCAAAGCACAAGTGAACTGCAGAATTTGGTACAGATTCTTTCCATATCAGCTGAGCATTAAAGCAAACCTTAAAAGCTGTAATGCACTCAGATTTCGCAAGGCAAAGTATTTCTTGCGGTGCTGGAATTGGAAGGGAGGTACGTGAGGGAGCCAGTTATGGCGTTAATGGACTGGACTGCGCTTGTGATGCTGTGGCTGTCAGCTGGTGGCGTCAGTGAGCTTTGTTGGATGATGCTGCCCTCGCGCTGCTTTTAGGCACATTCTTTCCCCTGTTATGTCTCCTTTATTCAGATAAATTCAGTTTTGGAATGTATCCAGCTCCAATTTTGTACTGCTAATAATTATGGCAGTTGGTAGGATTCTGAGCGTGTCGTTTATTCACCCGTGGTGGCTGGATTCCAATGGCCTTCGGTATTAACAGATGCCAGATGAACGCTGTGACCTTTGTGTTGCAATTAATCGCTGCTCCTTCCCCCCCCCCCCCGGAAGGGACATTGACATCTGGATGCCCGAGATGGAGCAGCTGGAGGTGCCGTCAGCCTGGTGGGACACAGAGGCAGACCGTTCCCTGCTCGTAGGCGTCTTCAAACACGGTACGGGGTGGGGCAGTGGGCAGAGACTTGGCGTGTGTACTTGTGTGCCTGCGTGCACGAGCGAGACCTGCCCCCCGGGGGTGTCGGCTGATGTCTGCCGCTGCTGTATCTCAGGGTATGAGATGTACACCACGATGCGCGCCGACCCCTGTCTGTGCTTCCTGGACCGCGCCGGTCGCCCTGACGACCGAGCTATCGACGCCGAGCAGCACTCCGCTGACGCCGACCTTGTTGACGGGTGAGCGACTGCACCTCCCGATAGCACTTCTAAATGCCAAATGGTGATGGGTAATAATTATTTAAGGCCATGTTTATAGTCATTTAGAAGCACATTCATAATGCATTATAATGCATTCGTAAAGCATTGTAATCATGGCTATAAATATTTATAAAAAGGCATAACACGTTATAGCCATGTTCATTATGCTTGTAAGACTCTTATGAAGCTCTCATCCATAATGCACTATCGATACCTTTTATAATGCAGTACAAAGCACCTTTAATGCTTATTCCAACCTTTATAATGCATTATAAAGGTATTTATAGTGCATTGTAGACGAGAGCTTCATAAATCATTGATAATGCATAATACACGACTATAATATGTTATGACTTTTTATAAATATTTATAGCCATGTTTATGCTTTATGAATGCATTATTTATTATTTATGTGATTATAAATTACTAAAAACATCCTTAAAGTGTTACCGAGTTTCAGAGTTTTATTTGTCACGTACATAATCACAGTCAGCAACGTGTGCTGTGAGATGTTGTTGTAGCTCCGGAATAAATGGGGGACATGGGACATGACATTGGACAGTAGACATAACAATCATAATTATCTGAAGTGTGCAACTACAGTAGGAAGTAAAGTGGCAGCTATTGCATGAAAGAACAAAATAATTTATTTAAATGAATATTCCATGTGTGTTTATGAGTAAGCCACGATGGATTGTTTAAGCAAACTGTGGGTCTTTGTCGTCAGGGGAGACTACGATAAGTACTCGGAGGATCCGGAATTTAAGCCGGCCACCAGACAAAGCAGAGAGCCTTATGAAGAGGTTAGTGGTCTGTTTGTAGAGGTTACGGTTCTTGGGCAGTAGAGTTCATGCTGGTCCATCACTGACGGTGTCCTGGGCTCTAAACAGGCCGACCCCATAGATGAGGAGATCTGTGTGGAGGACAAGGCAGTGGCAGCCGACACTCCGACCCTGGGCCAGACGGGGCTGTGCGAATGGCCGACCAGCTCGTCGCTCACGGCCCGGCTCCGGCGACTCATCACGGCCTACCAGCGCAGCTACCGGAGGGAGCAACTGAAGATAGAGGCGGCGGAGAAGGGGGACCGGAGGAGGAGGCGCTGCGAGCAAGCCTCCAAACTGAAGGAGATCGCGCGCCAAGAACGGCAGCAAAGGTGAGGAGGCTCCTTGTCCAATGGGGTGTCGCGGAGAAGGCCAACTGGTCCAGTGATTGGTCAGTCACTCGCCCGTCATCCCGGCAGGTGGACTCGGAGGGAGGAGTGCGATTTCTACCGCGTGGTGTCCACGTTCGGCGTGGAGCGCGTGAAGGCCGAGGGCCCAGGTCAGGAGGGTCAGCTGGACTGGACCAGGTTCCGAACCTTCGCCCGGCTGGATAAGAAGACCGACGAGAGCCTGAGCCGCTATTTCCGGGGCTTCACTGCCATGTGCCGGAGAGTGTGTCAGCTGCGGCCTGCTGCTGGGGACGGTGAGGGTCCTCAGACGAATGTGTGGGAATGTGAGGCTGCAGTGCCCAGCGTTACCGTGATGCTAAATTCCCCTGTGAATTTTATTACCCTTTAAATTAAGCCTTAATATTGACCCAAGTTGTTGTTGTTGTTGTTGTTGTTGTTTTTTTTTTTTTTTTTTTGTAATGGTGGTTAAAAGGTTCTGGTGATAATGGCACTTATTTGGCAGTTTAGACAGGTCACTTTCCAGATTAAATGTAGGCCTCAGTGCGTATCGACTTACCATCGTGCAGAGGGAGCTTTTTGACGTGGACATGCGGAGTAACCGGCCTGCTTTCTGTCTGCCACTCAGAGATAATGGACCTCTCCCAGTCCGTGGCTCCCATCACGGAGGAGCGAGCCTCTCGCACCCTTTACCGCATCGGCCTGCTCAGTCGGCTGCGCGAGCGTGTCCTCCCCCACCCGTCGCTAGAAGAGCGCCTCCTGCTGGTACAGCCCAGCTCCGAGCTCCCGCGCTGGTGGCGCGTGCCGCAGCACGACCGCGAGCTGCTGCTGGGCGCCTCCCGGCACGGCGTCAGCCGCACAGAACTCTCCATATTCCGTGACCCCGACTTCTCCTTCCTGCAAGCCCACCTCGACTTCATGCAGAGCCAAGCGCGGCCCGCCTCCCGCAGCTCCACGCCCTCACTCCACGGCTTGCAGCAGGAGGACGGCGAGGGCGCTGGGGTAAAGGCGGAGGAGCAGGAGGCGGCCGTGGAGGCCCGTCTGCTCGGGGAGGTGTCGACGAGCACGGGGTCTCCCGGTCGCGTGGACTCCCCCTCGATGTTCCTGGCGCAGCCAGATGGGGCTATGGCAAAGAGCCGGGGCTGCTGGGTGTGGAAGAAGAAGCACGGACGAGGACGCCGAGGAGTGGGCCACCACGCAGCCAGGGCGGCGGAGGGCGGCCCGTCCGACTCTGAGTCGGAGTCCGATTCTGACTCTACCTCATCCAGGCGGTCGGGCAGCTCCGACGAGAGCGGAGACAGCGAGGTGGAGAGGGACCAGGAGAGAGGTGAGTGAGCGGGAGCATGGGAGCCCTGTGAATGTGCGTCACGTCTCGACCCGCAGCCAGAACTGAGGCTCTCGCTCTGTCCCAGGCACTGAGAAGCTGTGCGATATCGACGAGGAGAACAGTGTCCTGTCCATGACGCCTTCCCAGGATGGGATACCCGCCGACACGCTCGCTGACGCTCTGAGAGCAGACTGGCCCAAAGTGAGTGTTCCACCACTGCGTCCATCTTGGCGTTTGCCATCATTCCTCGATGGGCGACGCTTCACTGTAAAGATTTATGGTGAAAAGAGACTCATTTCGGTTTTGATGCCTTGTAGGACCGCGTGCTGATTAACCGACTCGACAGCATCTGCACGACGGTGCTGACGGGGCGCTGGCCTGCAGGGCGGCGCCACATCGCTGACATGCAGCCCAGCTATGTGGCTGAGGAACAGGCAGCGGGCGAGGAGCTCGGCTTCGCCCGCTTGGTCCGCAAAGGCGGCGCCTCATCTGGCGAGAGCGGCGAGGTGCAGGACACGGAATTCACTGTCAAACTGCTGAAGGTGAGGGCGAGGGTCTGGCCGTGGGGAAGGGGAAGGGGAAGGGGGGCAGGGTGGTGAGGTCAGCCTCCCTTATCTGGAACCTAACCCTTATGTCTCAGGAGGAAGGTCTGAAGCTAACCTTCTCCAAACAAGCCCTGCTGCCCAACGGGGCTGGAGGAGAAGGCAGCACCCGCCGGAGACACAGGGACGCAGAGGTACGCAGCAGATACACCGGGGTGTGTGCAAAGGCTGCGGCTCTCTAAGGAACGTGAGGCGGCGTGTGCTTGCTAAGAGCGGATGGGGAATAAAGAGGAACCGTTTTGATATGTTGTAACAAAATTGGACACTATTTTGCTAAAAAAAATGGGGAGCACATGCACAGCAAATAGACCCTAAAATGAATATTAATTAATTACCTGACTGTTGACCCAGTTTTCATTATGATCTGGATGGAGTCACTTCAGTCACGGTATTAACTTTTTGAACGCTAAATTTTATTGTTCATCATGTGCAAATATCAGCTTGCAGTAAATATAGAATCGGGAATAAAGAGGTAATCTGGAGGGGTGAGTCTTTAACATCATCCCTGCTGTTCTGCTTTTGGGACAGCTGTCTGAGCAGGACTGGCCGGTGCCGGTAGTCAATGCGGTGACGGGCGCGGTCCTGACTGGTGACGGCGCCCCGCGTAGGAGGGACCTGCACCACTGGCTGAAGATGAACCCGGAGTACGAGGTGGAAGGAGACGTGCTGGAGGTGGGTCTGCTCCGCGATGCGGTGACGGGGAGCGGCCGCGGCAAAATGATGCTTCAGCTCCTTAACGCCGTCTTCCCGCCTTCAGCTCCTCGCCAGCAGTCGCGCTCAGAGGAAGAGGAGGAGGAAGAAGAAGAGCGAGAAGGTGAAGGAGATGACCGTGCTGACGGGTGTCGAAAGAGTCAAGATCATTGACATGAAGACGGGCAAGAAGGTGAGCGTGAGCCGGGGAGGGCGGGTCTGCTGACGTCTGCAGGCTCTGCAGCGGCTTCCGGCGCTGCTCAGATGCGGGCCTCCTTAACGGGGGCAGCCTGTGGCTCAGCGGGCTAAGTCTCTGTGCCCGTCAGCGGCAGGTCGCCGGCTTGAACCCGGCTTTGGCAGACTAGTCGCGTCTGTGGGCCCTTGAGCAAGGCTCTTTACACCCGGCTCTGTGAGTGGGCTCCTCTTCACTGCCAAAGTCTCACCGGTATATGTGTCTGTCTCACGAGGGATCAATCGAGTGCCATTATTTTTAACTTGTAAACTGTCTGCTCTGTCTTCAGCTTGGCGGTGGAGTTCCTCTGCAGGACCTGAGGGAGTGTCTGGAGGAAAATGTCAGCTATACTGTAGCAGCCGAGTGGGCCGAGGCGGTTCGCAGCTCGGTGAGCTCTCCGACCGATTTGTGACGACACTCATTTACTCACTAAAGCTACTCTCAGCACGTTTTGTTATACCTTCATTTCTTTCCCCCACTCATGCAGGGTTTTCTTCCAGAGAGCCTCTTCCATAGGCTTCTCTCCCAAGAAAATATTCCCAAAAAAGGCCAATTCTACACTCCACCTCCCCAGGCCCAGCTGGAAGACCCTCTGCTGGGAGGGGGCGCCGGCGAGACCTTGGTTTCGGACGGGGCCTACATGATGGACGACGAAGGCCTGGAGGACGACAGTAACATGACACCCCGACACTTCCTGGCACCGGCCTTTGACGTGAAGATGCAGAGCGGGGCTTTGGAGATGGACGGGGGAGATTGCTTGTCGCAGGGCGGATACGACAGCTCTGACAGGGAGGCAGCTATTTTAGAAGATGTTATCATGGCACCGAAAAATTCTGACTCCTCCTCCAGCTCTGAGGATTGACCAAGCTCTCCCCACCCGACGTTCCCCCTAAGATCATGACTCTTTTCTTTTCCCCATTATTTTATTCTTCATTCTTTATTATATTATTATTGTTATTATAAATGTCGATTCATTATGGATAGTTTTGGTTCTTTCTACTTTTTTATAGTTTTTTGGAAATGAGCAGTTTATTTTTTTCAGGTGAACACCCACCTCCTTACTTACTCCTGTCTCACATCTTCCCTTTCCCTCCGTTTACCCATCTGGAGGTGTAGCACTCCTCCCCGTTCTGTCCTTCCCCCTCCTCCCTCCAGCTGGGCTGTCTGGAAGCAGATCTTCCAGGAGCTGTGAGAAATAGGAATCGTGGCAGTGGCTGTGCCTGAAGGCGGGGGGGGGGGGGGGGGGGGGGGGGGGGGGGGGGGGG
>JABFEB020000079.1:939952-968136 GCA_019775895.2 Stomatorhinus ivindoensis | reverse complement strand
CAGTAGTCACTGATTAAGTCCCTCGCACACTAACTGCCCCGTTCCGTCAGGGTCCAAACCGCCCCACCCCTTCCCTCTGAACCTCACGTGGAGACCTGTACAGAAGTACCTAGTACCAAGTGTGACTATACTGTTGAGCCAAATGCCAGACTGAACATATAAAGGTCTTCTCATTGTGTGTGTTTCTGATATAGAAAGATGTTTTTGTTTTTGATTGGATTAGACTGGCTGGAGGCAAGGGCTGTTATAGTGAGGGTGGGTTGTGGGTGGTTGGGGGGGGTGGAGCTAGTTGCTGAACCAGATTTAGAAAGATGGGTGTATTGTACAATGTAGAGTTGCTGAATTGCTTGCAAAAAATGAGTTATTGTTTTATGAACTGACTCTGTTTCTGTGATATGAAATATAAATAACATTCTACAGATGGATTTAGCGGACTCCACTGGTTTTCTTTCGTGCCTCTTTTTGTGATGAGAAATTCTCATACCATGTGACCTTATATACTGACAGTTCTCACACCATGGAATTTTTAACAGAAGTGACCCAGCCAGAATCATAGAAAATATTATGACGGATAGAAGCTGCGTGTTTTGGAATTATTCTAGTAAATCTGTTTATGATGATGGTTCATTACTTGTTTTACCGTGTGTTCTTTATTTCTGTCCACCTGAAAAACACACTTTAACAAATAGGTCTTAAAATGAAAGGATTTGAATAATATATTGAGTATGTCTTGAGTCCTGCCACATTTCTTTCCGGTAAAGAAGGGTTGCAAATATGTTGCACAGCAACTGGGAAAATCCTCATACCCGCAATTGTGTAATTAATTCAAATGGAAATGATGTGCTAGTTATCCCTGGTGGTCTAGTGGTTAGGATTCGGCGCTCTCACCGCCGCGGCCCGGGTTCGATTCCCGGTCAGGGAATTACTGTTTTTACGTCGTGTGTGACCCAGTGCTGCCGTTGGACACTGCCACGATCCCAGAACTTGTACAACTTGCAAGTCTGTTTCTAAAGGAGAATAATGCGTCTTAAAAACTACCCAATTTCCCCAAGAGAAATAATAAATACTATTATACACTTGCGTTCAACTTTGGGTCTGGGACCACCGGACGCCGGAAGTCACCTTAAGCATATCCAGATATTGTGGCTATGCATCACATATTCATTACTATATGCATTCTCTTGCACCCGTTACATTAAGCTATACACTCACAACTAGCTTTTACGCATCTCTCGACCAGCGTACATTATTTACTATGGACCTCGGGCGTAAATGTGATCGGATGCGACTCGACGTAAGACTGTAAACGTTTATATTACGATTACAACATTTGTTCTGTCCTTAGCAACATTATATGATATGTAAAAGTTTAAGGAAGACCGCACTAATGTTACAACACGAGGCAGCTAGAATGACGCAATGAGTGACGACGCATGACGCTCCTTCCGCAGACGCGAGGAACCCCGGAAGTTGCTCCCATGGTGTAATGCTGGGTAAATCAGCAAAAGGAGAAAAGGGAGTCGTGTCTATGTTGAGAAGAGAATGGAGGTAAGAAAGGGATATAAGGGGACATTTTACCCTAATTAGAATCCAGATATAAATAAACACATATTTTGCCACAGAGCACAGTTGTTTCAATATACTGAAACTTATTTGAATCTAGCTAGAACTCCCATCCAATAGCAAGGTGCTATGTATGAACTTAGGCAGACTGCTTGGACTAATTAGCTATCCAGTTTCAAAGATACGGCCCTTAAACCTTTGGAGAGAAAATGGAAAGATTTCCCAGCAATCGACTGGTTAGTTAAAGACCCGACATTTGACTTTAATTATGATTCATCTCCTTTCTGAGTAGAACACCACATTTAGTGAAACGTATGCTTGTTATCCAAGTTTTTTTTATATAAATGAGATCGCGACAAGAAGTCAACTCGCATTTCAGCCAAACATAACACTTAAAACGCTTGCGACCAGACTGGATTATGGGGCAGTGATGTGTTTTATCTTGAAATTACCTTTAAAGTTCTTTCTACGTTATTCCTCAGTGTAGCAGTTGGTAGCCATCCCGCCCTGCCAATAACGTTTTGACTAATCTACTTGACGTCGAGAAACGGGATCGTTGAAACTGCTAGTCATTTCCCGGCGCCTGGTTTTGAACATAGTTGGCTGATCACTTTTTGTGAGGTCTCCAGTGTGTTATCGATTTCTTTGCATTTTCTTTCATACATATACATATTTGCATGGCTTTTGGATATTATGTAGGATCGGGTAAATCTTCGGTTAGCGGACCTTCGTGGGAAATAACGTGCTGATTCAGATGTCATTTTCTACCTGCGCAGATTTACTGAGCGATATTTAACTGCACCTACAATAACTTATGCATCGGAAATAGGTGAGTCGGTATAGGACAGCTAAAAGTGTACGCATTTTAATCGCAATACTATACTTAATAATTTGTTTCATATAATATATTAATCAAAACGCGTCACCTGTTAACGTCCATTGGAACACGGTAAGCAATGAACAACATTTAAGTATCTAATGCACTGCACTTAGCAGCCTCCGGGCCGAACCAATGAGGCAGCGCAGGAGGGATGTGGGGAGGATGTGCCGGCTTTGGGTTTCGAGAAACCCATTTTCCGTTTCAAAATTTCAGCTATTAAGTATATATTGTTTTATACTTCAAAAACTTTGCTGTTTTATACTCGGCATTCTTATTGGATACATGCGCTGAATAAACCGGCGACGCGGTTGTCACCTCTCCCGATGCTCGGTGTTGTTCGTTCCTACGTAGCGCTTTGATTCTGATGGCCGGAGGACGCGAAGATCCTATGTGATAACAAGCTGCCTGTTACTAATTCCTTGGAAGTGGCTGGCTAACTGGTTTTTTGACGCAGGGTTTGTCTTAAAGTTTTATCGTCTCTCAAGACAGACACACATTGACCGCCAAAGGAATGTATCGCAGTACTAATTCAGGACAGGATTTGTCATTGTAGTTCTGTTTTGTCCTTGGTTTACAAAGGCTAACGATATCTCGCTAGCTATGATTATCAGGCGAGACGTCTTAACCCGTATAGGGTTTCAGTAGTTTATCGCTTACAGCTCAATGCATTTTTTGATAGTCCATTAAGTTAAATAATCTTTTTCGGCTTGGGTAAGCAGTGGCCGATACGTTAAGGCATGGTGGCTAGCTGGTAATTATGAAAATGCGAGGCTAGCGTTGTGGGAAGGGCTGCGTCTCTCTGGCAGGTTTACTTGTTTGTACTCTTTTTGTGATCGTTTTGCTTTTAATGATCGGTCCCGTCTGTTTTTGTGCGTGTCATTTCGCCTTTTTCAACAATGCGTTAAAGCCACAAGGTGTCTAGCCAGCACGGCCAGGATGGGGACGCGTGTCGCTGAAATAATGGGCTGCGAAGGTGTTGCCGTTGAATGGTTTTCGTCTTGTTTGGTATATCCGTGTGCTTCATTTCATCTGGAAAACCGAACACACTGTTCATTATGTTAATGTAGGTGGATGCGTCGTTTAACGGTGATTTGGATTCGTTTTCTGTCGCGTGTAAAGGCCTTGACGGACACAGCATTAGCTTTTATTCATTGATATCCACATTTTGGAAGGACTTTTTTAAACAAAAAAACATGGATCTTAATTTTTACTCTGATCTGTCGGACGGCACGACACCGCAGTCTGACCCGGAGTTCTTGGACTCTCAGCCGTACAATGGATACGATTCTGGGAACAAGGTGAAAGCATATTACACTCTGAGCTCACAGTGCATCACTACATTGTTCACCCCATGCTTCTGCTGATTCATTTATTGAAAATTGTTTTATATTCTACACGATATTTATGTACACATCGGAAAGTATTTTAGCTGGATGTCATCAATGCCTTCTATTGCGACGAGCTGTAATCACGGGCTACCCTCCCTGCATCTGGTCCTGTACCTGCCGTAGCTTGTAGCATCTGCCTTTACCACGTGTTGTGTAAACATTCAGTTGTCTTATTTTTTGCAGTTTCCTGGGAGCAGTGACAATTACTTGACCATTTCCGGTGGAGGCCATACCTTCCTTTCATCTTCTGAGGTTTGACGGCCTTTTTTTGCATGTTTCTCAGTATTTTACAGACTCTTGTAATGCAGCGTGCAGAATTTAGTCAGTTTTCACTACAATAGTTTACTCTTGTATCTGATTTACCCTGCATCTCTTCCAAGAACGAGTGCTATTAGTCTTTTGATTATGGGGTTTGTGACATAATGCCTAAGGTTATTTTTTCCCCACCCTGGGATCAGCAAAGTTCTTCTTTATTTTATAAAGTCTGTGCTGAAACATAACCTTCTGTCTGTTTCCGGTACATCAGTCCTCATGCCAATCAGTAAATTACCAGCAGTTTGAGTTCCAGTGCTTTTGCCTCTCCTCACTCTGTCTGTTTATTGTCCCTCAGACGTTCCACACCCCGAGTCTGGGAGATGAAGAGTTTGAGATTCCCCCCATCTCCCTGGACCCGGACTCGGCGCTGGCTGTCTCTGACGTGGTGGGCCATTTCGCCGAGCTGTCCGACGGCAGCGTGACGGGTGACCCCTCCGGGACCGAGGCGTGTGTGAGGAGTGCCGTAGTCGGGGGGAACGATCCCTCCTTCGCCTCCACTTTTGTTAACCCCCCTTCGCAGGGTCTGGAGCGCCTAACCCTTGGGGTGATGAACCAGTCGGCAGGGGGCTCTCTCTTGAGCTCTGCCTTGGGCATGGTACGTGTGTGCGTTTTAATACTGTATCTTGAATCATGTGCTAATGCAAACAGCTGGAACTGACAAACGTTTACTTTATAACTGCGATGGATATGTTACTTGCGTTTTAAGATATGTTTGACCTTCCATCCCATCTTGATTCCATTTCCAGGACCTTGGACAAACAATTGGTTCTCATTTCAGCAGTTCCTCCCCCATGACCATAGATGTGCCACTGAGTGACATGAACCACGGCCTTCTGAGCCATAACCAGCTGACCACTATTGACCAGTCGGAGCTCAGCGCCCAGCTGGGACTCAGCCTCGGAGGTGGGGCGATTCTGCCCCGCTCTCAGTCCCCAGACCAGCCTCTGTCCGCCACTCCCTCGCCAACTGGCTCATTGCAGGGTGATGATATGGATGACTTCAGGCAGGTCAGTAATATTTTTTATGGGAAACACATTGGTCTGAACCTGAACATGTTGTAAAAATAATTTTAGACTAAAAGGAAATAGCAGATTTCTGTTCCTAACAGATCTAATTCCTCCTCTCTCTCCCCATCCCCTTTCTTCCCAGAAGAGCGTACTGGTCGACTCGCCAGTCTCTCTGTCCGTCTCTCCTGCTGTCATTTCCCTGAGCCCTTCTCTCTCTGGATCTCCGCTCTCCTCTTCCTCGATTCCTCCTCCGGCTCTTGTCCCCGGTGGCTTACGGAGCGGAGGGGGCAAGCCGGGCATGACGAGCAGCATGGGATCGGGGACGAGCGGAGGGGGCCTGACGGCGCATGTGGGTAAAAAGGGGAAGAAGAAGAAGGACCCCAACGAGCCGCAGAAGCCGGTGTCCGCCTACGCCCTCTTCTTCAGGGACACGCAGGCGGCCATCAAGGGCCAGAACCCCAACGCCACCTTTGGGGAGGTGTCCAAGATCGTGGCCTCCATGTGGGACAGCTTGGGGGAGGAGCAGAAGCAGGTAGACACGCGTGCAGTGATTTAGCGGTGGAGCCTTTTTAATAACTTTTGGTATTGATAACATTAATTGTTGGAAGTCACGTGGTGTCTACAATATCTTCAGGATAACTCTGCTTAAAATAATAATTCACAGGTGTACAAGAGGAAGACAGAGGCGGCCAAGAAAGAGTATCTGAAAGCTCTGGCAGCTTATAGAGCAAATCAGCTCTCGCAGGTCTGTGGCCTCCAAACCGTTTCACTGGAATGAGGCCGACTTTGTCCGTATTCTGTGTGTGAAACACGAAATGAACGTGAAGTGTTGTTGACTTCAGGTGTGTTAATTCACGTAACTTGACCACACAAGCAACCACAATTTGTATGGTAATATTTATTTAGTCAGTCGTTAAACTGACTTGCTGTTTGTAGAGAAAGATAAAGGTAAATTTGAAATCTGGTGAAATCTGTGGTGGTCTTAACTGTTTTCATCCTTTTTTTCGGACAGACATCCATTGAGGTGATGGACACATCTTCTTCCCCTCCTCCTCCTCCTCCTCCTCCCACCTCAGTCACGCCCCTAGCACCCGCTACGCCCGCTGTGCCCATAGCGCCCTCTCCTCCCGCCCCCAGCCCCTTGCGCTCCACGAGGATCCCCCACCACGCGCCCGACCAAAACACCATCACCAACATCTGCACCTCCAACATCATCCTGGACCTGCCGCAGGTCACCACCCGCTCGCGCACAGGTGCGCACAAGCCCCCCGTCCCTTCTCCGGCCCCCCCCACCGTCACCAAGATCATAATCTCCAAGCAGGTGCTGGCGGCGGGCGGTGCCCAGATTCATCAGATTCCCACCTCGGTGGTGACGGTGATCCCTGCGCGCGCTCTGCCGGCGGCCATCGCCCCTTCCGCAGCCACCCCTGCTGCTCGCCAGCCGCCCCCCCTGCAGCAGATGCAGCATGCTCCTCCACCCCCGCGCCTCCAGCAGATGGTACACTCCCCTGCCCCACCACCCCTCCAGGCCAAGCCTCGCGGCGGCGGGGTGTCGACTTCTGTCACTGCGACCCCGCCCCCTCCCCTGCAGATCAAGATTGTCCCTGCGCCGGTCCAGGCTGAGCTGGCCACACCTATTGTGGTAACCACGGCAGCAGCGACTACCGCTTCCCCTGTCACCTCATCTATGCCTGTCCCCGCCGCCTCCACCCCCACATTGGCCTTGGAGGTGGAGGAGTCCGCGACCATGGTGACTTCCTGCACCGTGTCTGCAGCTGAGGATGTTGCAGAAACTGAGGAGTTCACCTCAGGAGAGGTACGGGGAACCAGAAACTTAATTGGTAATGCCTCTGTCGAGATCGTCAATTTTACACAGTATTAACCCAACATTTTCCTCTCTGTATGTCCCTCTTTTCCTGTTCGTGCCCACCTCCCCCTCCAAGATGGAAATGGAATTAAACGTGTCTCCAGGTTCAGAGGAGCCCCTCTCTGCATCCCCTAGACGATGTGTCCGTGCCGGCTGTACCAACCCCCCTGTGGAGAGTAAAGACTGGGACCGCGAGTACTGCAGCAACGAATGCGTGGCCACACACTGCAAGTGAGTAAATGCGCGCGCCCAGCCGCTGCGGGTATGCATGTGCATGTGCCGCTGCGGGTATGCATGTGCATGTGCCGCTGCGGGTATGCATGTGCATGTGCCGCTGCGGGTATGCATGTGCCACAATGCTGACTGTCATTTCTGTCTCCTTCCAGAGATGTCTTCATGGCCTGGTGCTCCATTAGAAATCAGAACTCCACCACCATTGTCAAATGAGTTTTCTTTACCAAGGACTGAAGGGGGGGGGGGGCTGAGTCACAAATTGTGGAGATGTAAGCAAGAGGTAATAAAAACAGAACGGCCAGTGTCAGGAACAGAAGGAGGGTGATGGAGCAATTAGTTAATGTAGAATAGACAACCCTAATTTTCAGTATTTCTCCCTCCATGGACCTGTTCCAGTGGGGTGACGTGTTGAGCATATTTTATACACTTATCTTTTTTAAATATATAATGGTGACAAATCAACAGTTAGCTGTTGGTGTAAGGTAGCCAGTTCTCATTACATCTTAAAATGGATTATCATACCCCACACCCAGCCCCTTTCAGAGGTGCACTCGCTGTGCCCAACACATTCCTGCCAACCCGGTTTGGCACACGGGCAACTTCCTAAGCGGATGGGTTTTCTACCACTTGGCAAGAAATGTTATCCAGATCTTCTTTCCCTTTATTTTTGTTGGTTTTTTTTGGGGGGGGGGTGGGGGGTTGGTTGCCAGTAATTGTTGTTGTTGAATTGTTGGAATTGTTCAACTGAATTGGAGAAGGGGTTGGATTGGTTTACTGGATTCTAAATTCTGTAAAATTCTTTTAGGAAAGAATTTTTTCTTTTTTTGGTCCTTTGCAGAATGGCGGACAGGCAGGAAGTATAAATGAATGCCTAATCAAATAAAGTCATGGAGTAGCATGAAGTGTATGGATATAGTGTCAGGAATGCTTGTGTAAGACAATATGATTATAGCGATAAATGTGGGCCACACAGGAAGAGTTACGTGGGGCGTTTGTGTCGGTCAGGGGGGGGCAGTCTTACCCGCAAAGGGCCAGTGAGTATGTGGGTTTTTCCTGCAGCTCCCTAATTATATTACTAATTAGAGGACTGATTGGCTGAAGAGTCCTCATACCCGGGTTTGAACAGCTGACCTACAGGTTACCCAATAAACCTGCACACACACTGGACCTTTGCGGCTAAGATCGGCCACCGCTGGTGTTAGTCCACCGAAAGGCAAATGAACGTACCAAAAATAACACCAGCCTACATTTTTTAAATTTTTGTTAGGTGATTTAACAAAAACAAGTGCATGTAGTTTCAGAATATGGCGACACACGTCTGGTTTTGTCACAATTTACAATTAAAGTTCAACATAACATTTGCTATAATTTATATTAAAGAGACAGTTCATCATGTCTTTGCTGGTCACTCAACACTGCGAATCTCTCCGGTATGATTTTCTTTTGTATGAAGCATCAGGATTTTGTCTGTACACACTCCCAACAATAATCAGCCATCATATTTACATTCCAACATCCTTGGTGTCTTCGCTCCATTTCACTAATATCTTGGTGAAATCTCTCGCCTTGCTCCTCACTATACTCGATGAAATTTTCAGGAAAGTAATCAAGGTGCGAGTGTAGGAAATGCATATTGACACTAATTCTATATCCAAGGTCTTGGAAACATATATCCTTGACATGAACCTCATAGTTAATGACTTCTTGTTTCTGAGACATCCATCAAAGACTTTACAGAATTCTTCCCAGGCTTGTCTGTCCACTATCACCATTATAGCTGCAAATGCACTGTCCTTCAGCAAGCTTCTTATCTGTGGTCCGCCTTCCGGTCCTGAGTGACAGTACCGGAAAGTGGACCACAGTTCTGCATACAAAGGTCAGCGTCAGTGGACCTGCAGCAGCATACCTGTAAGTTTACATAACTGGAAGCTGCTTGTAAACCCTGCTGATTAGTTAGTGCAAAAAATTAGTCAATGACTTTATATGATTTTATATGACTGGTATCAAAATGACATTAGGTATGCAATGCATTGTATATGAAAGTTAAGTCGAAATCACAGAAAAACCACACACGCTGGAGCAAAACTAAATATACAAAAAATGTTTATGAAGGGTGTCATTTGATATTATTCACCAAATTTTATGTCGGCTGTGTAATCAGCTCTCGACAAGGTCTTTATATTGAATTAGAGCAGCAGTCCATTTGTGTGCAATATTTGCCTGCGAGGACAAATTATGTTGGAGATTTTATTTATTACATTAGCTATGAACCATTACTGCACTCAAGTTTTGTAGTTTGTAGTGCAATTCCTAAATATTAAGTAATTTTTACAGTTCTGTATAGAAACGTGATTAAGTACAAATGCAAATTACTAGTTTAGCTTAATTGCATTAATTTAGAATCGTTCCGACTTAATATAAAACAACCGACCAACTGAAAAGATATATTATGAATCAGAGCAATTTGGGGAAAGTGCCGTAACCGCTAATCATCCGAAAAAAATATTCTGAAGAAAAAAATGGAGCTAAACGAGATCTCGCGAAACCCCGCGGACTTATGGCGTATGACGAAATGAGCGCCGTCTGTGCAGTTTGCGGCCATGTCTGGAATGGAGGCGGGCCGCGAGCAAGAGCGGGAAATAAGCGCGTGTTCTCTTACTGGCTAATGGCAGGAGGGGGAGGGGAGCTACCGGGGAGGCACGAAACAAAAGAGAAGATGGAGAGTCAGCATGGCCTAGGCAGAGCACACTGAAAAGCACCAAAGTTCAATAAATAATTCAAATTACACGAAGTAAGAACAACATGCCGTGCTTCAGAATTTTTGTATTAACCATGCAGTGAATACCAAATCATAAAATTAAAAGTAAAATACTTTGGCATTAAACGAGTAATAAAATATACTTCCTGCAGCTTCTCGTGCAGCGTGCACAATATCGCTGGAATAGCAAATAAGCTTTTTCAGTGGATCTAGTCGACGACAACTATCAGTATGGGAGGAGAGAAGAGGGGGAGGGCAGGGGGAGGAGAGTAATTTTAATAAATGTATGCGTACCAGTGTGGCTCTACTTGTGGGAAACAAGGAATCAACTTGATTTATTTATGCATTACACCGATAGGAATGCTAAATTTGTGGAACATCAATAGATTAAATATGTAAATTTTTAAACGGGGTACTTTTTAAAAATTCGAAGAATAAAAATTATCATATTTAAATTAATAAATTAATTTCTTTTAAAATAAACAATTTTTTTTTTTGAAATTTACGAGAAGGGCGCGTTATTATATAGCCGAGCCATATATACTGCGTTTTCTGGGACCAGAAACCGGCCTACGCTGAAGCCAGGCGCTGGAGTTTGGAGGAAGCGGCACTATGGCGGTAAACTTAGACAAGGAAGCGTATTACCGGAGGATCAAGCGGCTGTACGCCAACTGGAAGGTAAAATGGCAAACGACGCCGGTTTTAAATAAAGAGATGGGGACTTTAAGCTGCGGCCGCGCCGGGGAACAGGTGTCGGGGGGGATATGTTACGGCAGGCGATGGCGGAGCACGCGGATCCCCCGCGCCGCTCCTAGGCTCGCGGCTCGGCGCGAGACCCAGTCGGCGTGCGCGAAGGCCTCTGTCATCACCCCGCCGCTGACTTAAAGGCGCTTAAACGCGTCTGTTTGCCCGGCTGCGCGGCATCTGTGAAACAGGATAGGCGTTTGCATGTGGTGTATGTGCCGCACTGTTACAATGAGCGGTAGTTAGCGATGTTGATGATTTCTTACATGGTTTTTCTTAAAGATGCTAACTAGCTAACGTGCTAGCCCAGCTCGGACACGCTGGTGCCCCGCTTTCTACTAGCCGAAACGTCTCGCCGTCTGTGCATCCATCGGGACACAACTCGATGTAATCGTCCGTGATGTAGTTTTCTACCCCGCCATCCGCCGTTTCCACCATCGTGTGCGATCTGATATGTCTGGACACATAGAAACGTTTCATTTCTGAGGCTGTCCGAAAAGTTGTGCTAGCTTGCCGTCCCAATCTGTCGAGTTAATGCAGCAGTGGTGACGTACTATAAATCTGGGTCAAAAGTAATGTAAGAAGGGGCTTATTTAACATAATCAAATAACATCATTAATGATTTCTATCTGCTGGTGATCGAGTTTGGCTCCTGCTGGGTTTTCCCAGGTAATCGCGCATCGTGTCCCACGGTCATATTTTATTTAGTTCGGGCATGTGTTTAATCTCAATAGTATGGTCAGCTATGTATATATTCAGCGTGTTAGCAACGTGTGAGGTGGAAGAGGAGTCTGAACACGTTGTAATGTTGTTCTCCCGATATCAGAAGGGGGAAGATGAATTTGGAAAGGTGGATGCTATCGTGGTGTCGGTCGGGGTCGACGAGGAGATCGTCTATGCCAAGTCTACTGCCCTGCAGGTAAGTCCATCCGCCACTTCAGATAGTGCTAGTTATCTTTTCGGTGGTGTCTGAATCGGGAGACGCTTTACTTGGATTGTCCTGAAGTGTTAAGTGTCTAGCGTACGTGATCAGAGATGTTGCTTTGCACTGGCAGCACTGGACTTCAACTGTCTCCCTCATTTGCAGACTTGGCTCTTTGGTTATGAGCTGACGGACACCATTATGGTTTTCTGCGAGTCTAAGATTCTCTTCATGGCCAGCAAGAAGAAGGTGGAGTTCCTTAAACAGGTGGCTGTTACCAAAGGCAATGAGAATGCCAATGGGGTACCTCCCATAACCCTGCTAGTTCGAGAGAAGGTATGACCGTTTCATTACATCCTGTTTTTGGTCATTATCTCATTATGCATCATAACCACAAGTTATTCTGTAGCGGTTTGTATGATTGTGGTGGAAACATCGCCTGAAGTTGGATCAGCCTTTTTCTTTGAGACGGGCATGTCATCTGCGTGCCCCATGATAACTTTCAATATGAAACCTCTGTATTTGCAGCTTAGTTTGTGTAAGTATGTGGTTATGCTGCATACATTTACTCGTTTTAATGAGTGCTTTGTCATCTCCCCAGAACGAGAGCAACAAGGCCAACTTTGAGAAGATGTTGGAGGCCATTCACGCCAGCAAGGAGGGACAGACTGTCGGCGTCTTCGCCAAGGACAAGTTTCCGGGGGAGTACATGAAGAGCTGGAATGATATGATCACAGCAGATAGCCTACAGAAAGTAAGAGCAAGGGAAGACCTTTTAGTGTCGCATCCGAAAGTGCGTGATGCTTGGCCATTTGTGCACCATGCTAGCAACTGAAGCTTTGTCGATGCACGCAATACAGTTCTTCCTACTAAATTTCCCACTAAATTTTAGGCAGTAAAATGCCTGAAGTTTTAGATTTTGGAAAAAAATGCCTTATTGCATAGTTAATCACTGTTAAAAAAATTGATGAAGGGGAAAAACCCAAATGAAGCAGAAATTTGTAATATAGATACACAAGGGAAGTGAGGCTCAGGGTCAGCTTGCCTCACAGCTCTTCCAGTCAGGTTTACGCACAAATTACAGGTATATTTTCAGTGTCTTACTTATCCGTCAGGTGCATTTTTAGACTTGTGTAACTTTGAACCTTAATACTTGCTAAGTGTGTGTGGGTTGGTGCGTTGCATGTTCAGTTGTTGTGTGTCGCAGGTAGACATTAGCGCTGTGGTGGCCTACACTATGGCGGTGAAGGAAGATGGGGAGTTGGCTCTGATGAGGAAGGCTGCCGGCGTTACTAGTGAGGTCTTCAACAAGTTCTTCAAGGAAAGAGTGATGGAGATTGTGGACGCGGATGAGGTATGAAAAACGCTTGTATCAGTGAACTAAAGCTTTGGCTGTTAGCTGAATGCCGTTAATATGCCCTGTTTTCCCTCAAACACTCCTGTCTACGCAGAAAGTACGTCACAACAAACTAGCAGAGTCTGTGGAGAAGGCCATTGAGGAGAAGAAGTACCTGGGGGGTGCTGACCCATCCACTGTGGAGATGTGCTACCCCCCCATAATCCAGAGTGGGGGCAACTACAGCCTCAAGTTCAGCGTGGTCAGGTGAGGCTGACATCACATCCTGTTCCTCATAGGGTTCCTCACATATTTATGCATTTGAACACCTGTTAGCATGCTTAGATTTTTGCATTAGCTACTGCAGCCAGGTCTGTCGCATTCTTCTGGTAATTCATGCTGTTTGTTGTCTGTTTTTGTGTCCCAGTGATAAGAACTACATGCACTTCGGGGCTATCACCTGTGCTATGGGGATCAGGTACAAGTCGTATTGCTCCAACCTGGTGCGCACACTGATGGTGGACCCGCCCCAGGACATGCAGGATAACTACAACTTCCTCCTGGAGGTGGAGGAGTTGTTGCTCAAGGAGCTTCGCCATGGTGCGTGGCTTGTGGCGTAGGCGACTGGAGATAGTTAAGTCTTCTCATTGGCTGCATGGGTGAGCGTGCTTTAACTGTCGTTCGTAGGAGTGAAGTTCGGCGACGCGTTCAATGCCGTGGTGGACATGGTGAAGAAGGAGAAGCCGGACATGGTGGCAAAGCTCACCAAAAACCTGGGGTTAGTGATAGGCTAAGCCTCTGTGCCAGTGATTGGAAGGTCGCCGGTTCGAGCTTTGCTTCAGCAGAATATTTACATGTCTGTGGGCCCTTGAGCGAGGCTCTTAAGCCGCAGCTCCATGGGTGCGGCTGCAGGTGGTTGCCCATCGCTGCCAAGCTAGCTCTCACCTACGTGTGCGTCATGGAGAGCTAGATGGAGTGAGAGGAAACAGAAGTCCCCCTCAGTATCAATAAAGCGTCATTTTTTTTGTTGTTGTGAATAGAATTAAGTTATCCATTTATTCCTAGCAATACTCCTAAGGTCTTGGATGGGAATTATGTATTCTGGCTGCAGTAAATTCCTGTCTGGCAGATGGGATGCACTTGTGTAGGACTAGTGCAGCTTTTGTGGAAGGTAGATTCATGCACATCTTGTGTATTTCCTGTAAAACTGCTGCTTCAGGAGACAGCGGTAGAAGTTCAGTTGCTTGTTCTCTCTTCGGTCAGGTTTGCGATGGGCATAGAGTTTCGGGAGGGATCCCTAGTCATCAACAGCAAGAACCAGTATAAGTTAAAGAGAGGTAAGTGATTATGCTTGTGATGTGACCGATCTGTTTTGATCATTACTACTTTAGCTGTGAACGTTTGGTTGCTACACTGGAGCTTTCGGTTAAGTTTGGTGGAGGCGAGAATCATGCAGTATGACAGTTCGTATCATTTTGTCACAGTAGTATGTTAACTGCAGCTAAAATTTCCATCATTCAAGGCTACAAAACGCAAGCTTATTTAATGAAGTGGTGTATTTTAATCACGACTCTTGCGTGATGACCCGTAAAGCTATAGTTCTTGTGATATTTGGCATCTCTGAGTTGCGACTGTGCGTAACAGTGGGGCTGCATTTCGGGTGCGTGGTGGATCGCGTTGGTCTTCAGGGCTACAGCGGGGCTGTCATTCCAGGCATGGTGCTGAGTGTAAGCGTGGGGTTATCCGACCTGATCAGCAAAGAGGGCAAGAAAGATGAGCAGAAGAAGTATGCCCTGTTCGTTGGAGACACGGTGCAGATTAATGAGGTTGGTACCCATAGCAGGCTACAAACTTGGCCCTTTATTCTATCCACGGCCTGTTCTGGTGTGGATGTTCACTTGATCAGCACTCAGTGTTGGTCTTTATCCTAAACAGGAGGAACCTGCTACTGTTCTCACCCCGGTTAAAAAGAAGATCAAGAATGTGGGAATTTTCTTGAAGGTGAGGGCTCTCAAATGCATCTGATGTGTTAGCCACCTTCTCCTTTCCGGATAGATATCTCTTTAAGGTAGTTTTTCCAATCAAGCCCTATATACTCAGGCTGGATGACAAACTTTAATGGTGACTAGATCTTTGCCTCTTAGAATGAGGATGAAGAGGAGGACGAGGAAGATGAAGATGACGCAGAGGAGCTCCTTGGCAGAGGAGCCAGGGCGTCGTTGCTCACTGACAGAACTCGGGTCTGTGGGAGTCTGCATGCGCGTCCTGGTGGGCCGAGTGCCTCTGTTACTCTTTTGCTGACGTGACTTTGTGATTGCCCAGAATGAAATGACAGCTGAAGAAAAGAGGCGGACCCATCAGAAAGAGCTGGCCAGTCAGATGAACGAGGAGGCCAAACGACGTCTGACAGAGCAGAAGGGGGAGCAAATGGTCCAGAAGTGAGTATAGAACTGAACAGGGGGCGTACATTATTGTGGCTGCATCAGTATTCCCCATATTAAGACAATTCCCCTCTCATTAATCTGCTCCAGGGCACGGAAATCGAACGTGTCTTATAAGAACATCTCTCAGATGCCGCGGGAGCGAGAGATTCGAGAGATGAAGCTCTATATTGATAAGAAATACGAGACCGTGATTATGCCGGTCTTCGGTATTCCCACTCCCTTCCATATTGCAACCATCAAGGTAAGCTGGCTAGTCCGTCGTCTTTATGCATGACCACCATAACCAGTGTGTGTTCGTAGCGGCTGCTTCAGCAGATACCTGAGGAGGAGACCTCCACGTTACCCATCGATTGTTCTGCCTCTCTGTAGAATATCAGCATGTCTGTGGAAGGAGACTACACCTACCTGCGGATCAACTTCTACGTGCCTGGCAGCTCCCTCGGTCGCCATGAAGGCAACATCTTTCCAAATCCCGATGCCACCTTTGTGAAGGAGATGTGAGTGAAGCTCTGCTGCAGAAGTAGGCAACCCTGGTCCTGGACTTCCGGTATCCAGCAGACTTTTCTATCCTACCTGATGAGTTACTATCTGCCTGAGATCAGGTGTGGTTCACCGGTGACCAGGTAGGTTAGAAAACCTGCAGGATACCGGCATCCCAGGATCAGGGTATCCTGTTCCTGCTCAGCACTGACCATGTTCTGGTGTATATTCTTTGTACTTAAGTTTTTTTTTTTTGTGTGTGTTTCAAACCTGCTCCCACCGCTGCTGGCCAGAACATATCGGGCCTCGAACCTGAAGACACCTGGCGACCCATCGGTGCCCTCCACCAACCTGCAGAATGCCTTCCGCATCATCAAGGAGGTGCAGAAGCGTTACAAGACCCGAGAGGCTGAGGAGAAGGAGAAAGAGGGCATCGTCAAGCAGGACTCGCTGGTCATCAACCTCAACCGCAGCAACCCTAAGCTTAAGGATCTCTATATCCGGCCCAACATCGCCCAAAAGCGGATGCAGGGTTCCCTGGAGGCGCACACCAATGGTAAGGTTGGCATCGAAGGATGCTTGTCCTTGTTGGGGCAGGGGGGCGGTTGTGAGTGAACTGTTGTCTTTTTCATAGGGTTTCGGTTCACGTCTGTCCGTGGGGACAAGGTGGATATCCTGTACAACAACATCAAACATGCCATTTTCCAGCCCTGTGATGGGGAGATGATCATAGTCTTGCACTTCCATCTCAAGGTATCTGGTTTGGCCATTTGTACATGTCTGCTACCCCGTTTTTGACTTCGGGCGTTTTGACTCCTGTTCTTCTCCATTTTTTTCCCCCCTCTTTTTAAATCTGCAAGAATGCTATCATGTTTGGGAAGAAGCGTCACACGGATGTGCAGTTCTACACGGAGGTGGGCGAGATCACCACGGACCTGGGCAAGCACCAGCACATGCACGACCGCGACGACCTCTACGCCGAGCAGATGGAGCGGGAGATGAGGCACAAGCTCAAGTCTGCCTTTAAGAACTTCATTGAGAAGGTGGAGAACCTCACCAAGGAGGACCTGGAATTTGAGGTGCCCTTTAGAGACCTGGGGTGAGTGTGGAGAAGGAGAAACCTTGGGACGTTGGGCTAAGTTTGGATGATGCAGTAGGTTTATTGGTAGATAGACGGTTGGCTGATTGGACGGTATTTGACTTTGGGTATTAATCCCTTTTTCTGTGTCTAGGTTCCAGGGTGCCCCCTACAGGAGCACATGTCTGCTGCAGCCCACATCCAGCGCCCTGTGTAATGTAACTGAATGGGTGAGTGTAACAGGCTAGAAAATACCTTGGTGTTGTAGCCACTTCTCAGTGAAGTCACTCACCCAACACTGTTAACCAAACTTCTGACTATCTGCACGTATGCTGGGAATAGCAGTTGGTCAAGTGGCCATAAAACATCAAAGTCAAACGTTATGCGTCAGGCTTTATTGCCCAGTACCGAAAGTAGCCAGTAGGGGGAGACGCGTGCCATTTGGCAGTTGTTGAGATGCTTTCCCTGTTCTTTCAGCCCCCCTTTGTTGTGACTCTGGATGAGGTGGAGCTGGTGCATTTTGAGCGAGTGCAGTTCCACCTGAAGAACTTTGATGTGGTGATTGTCTACAAGGACTACAGTAAGAAGGTCACAATGATCAATGCCGTACCTGTCAACTCACTGGACCCAATAAAGGAGTGGCTCAAGTAAGGCTATTGCCAAAAAATGTCATGCAGTAAGGTACTCGGCGATCATGTTAAGGCAATTTTAGGGTTCATTTTGGTTCTTTTTCTGGGGCTGTATAGACATAGTGCTTTGTAGTAGTAATCTGCAAATAAATGTTTTAATGGCTATTCAGAGGCTCAGTGGTCATTGGGTCACTTGGGTTTTTAGTAATTGTCATCACCCCCTCCGTTCACAGTTCATGTGACATCAAGTACACTGAGGGCGTCCAGTCACTGAACTGGACGAAGATCATGAAGACTATCGTCGACGACCCTGAGGGCTTTTTTGAGCAGGGCGGCTGGTCGTTCTTAGATCCTGAAAGTGAGGTGAGTCGCATCTGTTGCCGAAGGCACTGTGGAATTCCAGTTTTAGTGTGAATAACGGTGCCTCGGATCGTGTCTTGAGCATATGAAAATGGCGTATCCCTAATCCCAGGGGAGTGGGGAGGAAGGTCAAGACTCTGAATCGGAGATGGAGGATGAGACATTCAATCCCTCCGCGGATGAGGATGCAGAGGAGGAAGAAGACAGTGATGAAGATTATTCATCGGAGACTGAGGATTCTGGTAAATATAGTGTCCCCTTACTGTAATGTATTTGTTTTAATTGTGTGTGTGTGTGTGTGTGTGTGTGAGTAATGGAAGTACGTTCCTGACATCTCCACTTCCAGACTACAGTGCATCTCTGGGTAGTGAAGAAGACAGTGGGAAGGACTGGGATGAGCTGGAGGAGGAGGCCAGGAAAGGTGAGCATGATTTAAATGTGTGAGGTCTTCAGGCTTGCAGCAGATCTAAACAGTATTTGGTCCTTGTCCGGCGTGCAGAACGTTTAACCTGTGCTCCTCACAGCTGACCGAGAGTCCAATTATGAAGAAGTGGTTGAGACGACGAACAGGAAGAGGAAAGGACGATCGAGCGCTCCACCCCCCAGCAGTAAGAAGAAGAGGAGGCGCTAAGGCTCCCAGGAGGTTACATCAAATGGAATCTGTATATATACAACACAAATTTTGAGGAATCCTTAAAACGTGTAATCCTGCCCTAGGATACACACTTGGTAAATTTTACGATGTCATTAAGATGCATACAAAATGTGGTGGAATTCCATCTTTCTCCATTGCTCTTATTTTATTCCTCTTTTGTCCCTCCCACCCCATGATATAGGGTTGAGTGGTTGCATAGTTATCAGAGATTCGTTCTTTAGCATCAAGTTTGGTTTTCAGGAGATCAGGAAGGCATACTGTGTGTGTCTGTGTGTGTGGGCCAGTTGATGTCGTCTCCAGCTGGGCTGTTGTATTTTTCTGTTCTGACTCTCTCCACACGTTTTTTTTTTCTTTTTCTTCAAGCAGGATGCTAAAAAATCTGCTTAGTTTCCACCCACTTTGGTCCCCTCCCTTGTGCCTTTTTCAGGCTTTTTGGGAAAGCTTTGTGTTAATTCACAGCCCTTACTGCATTTGGTATTCCTAAACTGGAAAAATCGCACATTTTGACCAGGACAAAAAAAAGCAATCGGGACTGTCCGGTCGCAGAGGATGACTTTCTTCCTGCAAGTAGAGGTGCACACAGATGAGCCCGTCTCCTTGTTCCTCCTACGTCAATACAAGTTTGACTGTTTCTATCATATCCTGTTTTTTGTTTTTGTAATAAAAAGGGGAAAAAAGCATGGTTGTGTGTGTATATATATATATATATATATATATTTATTTTTTTTGTCGCACAGCTTATGTCCCCACACTTGGTTCCAGCTACTGTTTCGAATCTGGACCCAAACATGCTCTTGCCTCCCTGTATCTGTGGCCGATTGGTTTCAGGAACCCCTGCAATTGCCAAAATCCATCGGAAAAACGCCATTCTATAACAATGCATAGTAATCATTAGAGATGCACCCAAATACATAATTCGGAAATGCTCAGATAACGCAGTACAAACAGAAATCGGCTCCATGACTGACACGTCTGTTTCTTTAGACTGGTGCACATCATCGTGAAAGGCTACAAGATGTGAAATCACAATCACGTGTCCCAATCTAGTCATGTAATTTTCTACAAATAATAGAAGCGATCGTGATATTCTGCAGCTAGCCCACCAAGCTAGCACACACCAGGCAGTGGGCTGAGAGCTGACCTTTACCGGCTGTCACTCTGGGGAAACTCGCATGGGGGTTCACAGTGCAATGGTGATTCACATTTCCTCTTTTTCCAGAAGGAATGGGCTACATGTGACTCCAATCACACCACCCAGATCAGCAGGAGTTAAGGATGCACAGAATTGAGGCGTGCCTTGTAAAGTGTTTGCATAAAGGTGTGTGTGTGTGTGTGTTTTAAGCTGTCTTGCAAAGCTATTCTCTAATATTCTATAATATGTTATGAACAACAAAACCTGGAAAACCACAAAAGGTAACTGGCAAAATCAGAACTATTGTCATCTGTCTACCTGCTACTAGAATTTCATTCAAATCAATTCCAATGATGTATGGCGATATCCACACAAATGAGATTTCAGTGCCTTGTTTCCATCATCACTGATGAAAAGTGGAAGGCTACCTGATCTGAAGAGGACATGCATTAAAAAGGGGCCAGGCAGGCTCTAGTACAGCGTCTCCCAATCTGGCCCTCAGGGATCCACAGTCGGTCCATCTTTTTGCTCCCTCTGACCTCCCTGCCAGACAGTCCACATTTTTGCTTCATTTAAGCTCCATAAAAATGTGTCTGTGGGTTCCTGAGGACTGGATTGAGAAAGACTGAGGAAGTGGATTGAGGAAGAGGCTAGATGTAAATCCACTGTGTGAGGGGTTGTGTGTGGCTCAGAGACTGTGCCTGGGACTGTTAAGTCACCAGTGATGTCACCCTTGGGACTGGCTGCCCCATCCTTCTCTATCGTAGGTTGCTTTCGAAAAAAGCATCTGTCAGCAATAGTAAATGTAGGCAACTCACATAACTGAGTATGATATTCTGCAGCTTCCTCATACTGAAATCCTGCTTCTTTTCCATGCGCTCCTGTGATGATACACAGAAAAGTACCTGGTATAAGTGCACATGCTGTTACAGACACGCATCGATACACATGTTGGAGCAGACATACAAACCACTGTATGTTTATACTGCAAGTAAGAAATGCGGAAACAATAGCTTACATTCAGAGGTGACGTGAATGAACCACTAGTGTGATCTGAATGATGACATTGAATGACAATGTTCTTCACAAAATTTTCTGGGCTTCTTTCTACTTTAAGTTAATCTGTTAGGCAATGCAGCTGTCGAAATTATACAGCACCAGTATCTCTAATACTGTGGTGCTGTGACAAAACTGACTTTGATCATCTGTTAGATGCCAGTAGGCTTCTGCCAGTCACGTGATTCCTCCAATAGATGCGAGCCCCGCCCACATGGCAAACGGATTAGCAGCCTACAGAGAGCCCTCAGCTTGCCATGACATTAGTTGCAGGTGCACAGAAATAATCAAACAAAATGTCATCGGCATCATGAAGACAGCTACAGACGACTAATGTGCAAAATGCTAAATCCTTCTCAGCCCCTCAACGAAAGCAGATAGCCCAGCAACAGCTTACCATCACATCCTTATTAATGGTTTTCAGGTTCATTCTCACATTAGTGGATTTGGCCTGTATATCACACCACCTGCACACATACGTCTGTGATGCTGAGCAATAGAGCTTGTACACCTCATGCTGTGGACACTTCATCTTTCTCAGCTCCCTGGGGGCTCAGCGAGGTGATGCTCTCTGAAGGCGTGGAGCTCCAGCTGATGGTTGATATGCTCCTTACACATGGAAACCATACATGTGAGGCAGGTTTTCACAGCTTTTGCCTGACTCCCTGGGTTGCAGCAGCAGTTGACCCGCTTGTCCTTTCCCTGCTGGGTCTTTCTGAAGTCCACGGCAAAGTTCTTCTGGTGAGGGATGGGGAACCTGCTCTACACTCGGGGCACCGGAAGCCTATCACCAGAATGTGCTCCAGCATATCCAATTGACAGGTTTTACAGAAGGTGTGTCCACAGGGTAGCAAGTGTGGATCAGTGAAGATGTCCTGGCAGACTGAGCAGGTCAAGCCCATCTCCATCATTGTCTTTCGCTGAAGACCGGCCAGTGATTTTGCCATGGTTTTCAATTTGGTTGAACCTCCACTAGCCTTCCTCAGCTGTGAGCCTGAGATGTTGTACGCTGAAATGAAAGCTGAACAGAAAGCCAACATGCATTTTACGGTCCCAATTATTTACCAAAAGGTAATGTGTTGTTTTGTGGGTTAAGACACTGCATGTATGAACAGAAGGCTGCTGGTTCAAAATGTTAATGTACGTTGCTTTGGATAAAAGTGTCTGCTAAACAGATTCAGTGCCTTAGATGGGTCAGCCACTTTCTGTGTCGCTTTCTCTGTCACCTATTTGAGTAGAAGCTCAGGCACAAGTGAAAATGAAAACAAAAGTATAAACAACTGGAACATACTCACTGCAGCTCTCTGATGACAGATTACAGCTGGCATGAAAGGTGAATTCCCAGAACCGCAATCCATGTCACCAATGGCATTTTACAGGAGCATGCTGCACATATTGGTTAACTGGAACCATTGCCTGACTCGACTGGTCTGGCTTGAGAGTTATCTTCAGATTACTGAGAGGCTCTAGACACAGATGTCAGATTTCACTCATAGCATTATCGTCACCAAGACAGGGTGTAAATCAACAAACAGTTTAATGTTTTTATTAGTTTTATTTAATGTTTTAAGTAATACAAAAGGCTGACAATTTTTGGTTAAAGTCATACTTGTATACAACATACAGAATAAAGTCTAAAATTAGATAAGTTTGGAACAAATATAAAAGCTACATTTATAGCATGCAAACTGCCCAAATATATCACTCAGTGTAATCAGCTACCTGCCGATTCCCTCTTCGGTGTTCTCAGCTTTTCCAGGCACTTGGAAGAAAATGCTGCTCCGCGAGTTTGTTAGTCTCGACAGGCGACACATACTGATACCTGCCACCGCCACTTCCACCCCAAAATCACATGTCCATCACTCAGTGTTTTGTGGTTTTGGCTAGACCGCCCACGCTGACCATGTGCAGCATCTCATGGCCGAGGTGATACAGGCACTGCTTTAACACACTCCTGCTAACTCGTCATCATTCTGCATCCTGCAGATCAAAGTCCTTGTGAGAAGGGCCACCAGTGCCCAGGTGGAGGACTGAGGATTGGCCAGAAAGAACTGGGCATCTGGCATTTTCCCGGTGGCCCGGTGGAGGTATATGTGCCAGCAAAATAATAATAATTAAAAAAATTATCCACAGTCGGCAAAATGTATCACTCGCCAAAAGTTATCAGGGGATTCCTCTCCGGTTGACAAATTGCCACAGAGCCACGGGCTAAATTGTACTCTGTATCCAGGCCTGCCTGACCCACTACACAGAGGAACAATGCAAATCATTTTGGTGACATGAAGCTGGGCAAACTGGCAGATTCCACAGGACAGGGTTCCCCAATTCTGCTCCTGGAGGGCGAGAATCCAACACAGTTTGCAAATGTTCCTGTTCAAAAGCCCCGACTAAAACTGGTAATTAGCTAAGCATTCCCATCTGTTTAAGCAGGGAAATCTGCAACCTGTTGGATTCTGGCCCTTCAGGACCAGAACTGGGTAATGCTGCCATAGACAGACATCTCAGATCCGAACGAGCTACGACTGTCAACAAAACTGGTCTTAGGCAAAGACGAGGTAAGCCTATTTGTATTTAATCTGCAACTCATTCAGGAGCTCTGTTAGAACAGTTCTGAAAAAAAAAATCTTTGTCGGCAACGATATAACAGTGATGTGACTGAGACAAGGAGATTTAACAGATACCGGTCAGTCCAAGAGCTCCCCCTGCAGGTATTATTCACACGTGCCGCTACTTTCGACAAACCAGGAACAGCCTGGTGTGCTCAGTGTACAAACATAAGAAAATGCTCCTCATCTCATTTGTAAAATGAAAGTGAAAGTGACACTGCTAGCCAGCACAATTAAAATGGCAATGCCACAAACAGAAATTACAGAAAAAGTACAACAGGAATTAATAATTTCACCGCAATTGATATCTAGGTCAATTGTTCCCACTCGTGATGATAAATCAATGCAAGCAAAAAAAAAAAAAAAAGTTTTTTTTTTTTAAAAGTTTTTTTTTTTCCTTTTTTAACCCTGATTTTAAATCACGTTTCTTTTTGCATAAGGCTTGGCTTGGTCTACATTAACACCTATGTGTGTAAACAGGTGTTTGTCAAGATTTCTAAGGACCCTGAATTGTTTCTTGCACAGCGAGCAAGCGAAAGGTCTCTCCCCCGTGTGAAAGCGGACGTGACACCTGAGGCTTTCACGGAGACGGAAAGTCTTCCCGCAGACGAGACACGTGTGCGGCTTCTCGCCCGTGTGGAACCTCTCGTGCCTTCGGAGACTCTTGCGCAGCGTGAACCTCTTCAGGCACTTCGGGCAGGAGTACGGTCTCTCTCCCATATGGAAGCGTTGGTGCCTTTTCAACATCTTCCTGCGCTTGAATTTCTTGTCGCACTTATCGCATTCGTAGTATTTCGCCTGGGTCGGGACGCCGTGCACTCGCCACACGCCGTTCCCACAACGTGTAAAACAGCAGAGCCTCTTCCCCGTGTGCAGGCCCTGGTGCACCCGGAGGTCTTTTGGCACATTCCCCTGCTTCCTACACTTCGATATCTGTCTCTTGCCCATTTCTGAGCTTGACATCACGTCGACTAACTGCACTGAGCACGGCTTTAACAGACTAAGCGGCTCAGAGGAGTTCATCCCCATCCCGCTCCCAGCCTCCGGATCTGGAGGCATCCGGAGCACATCAGGGCTGCTCGAGCAGGGTGAGGAATGTGCCGAGGTTCCTCTTCCAATACTGCTGCCAAAGCTGGATGAAGTGTGAGAGGATTCAGTCTCAGTGTCTTTTCCGTGTGGGCTGGTTAAATCAGGCATGGGAACGACGATGACCTTCTCTGTGGGATCCGACTCATAGCTGTCCCTGGCTACGTAACCTATGTCATGGCTGCAGCCTAACGAAGCGCTGGGAGGGTCTTCAGCTGCCCAGTACGGCGTGAGCTGTGGGGGACTTTTGCCAGCGTTGCTCTGCGTGGCAGGTTCATCCTTTTCCCTGGAAAGCGTGAGATTCCCCTCCAGGCTGTCTTCCGACAGGGTCATTACGTAGGTCTCATCCAGGATGGACACAGACGCACCGAGATCAATAACGGTTGTTTCAGGGGAACCTGAGAGGGATCCAGACTCAACAGCTCAGTCACACAGACAGGGAGATGACTTCCTACGGTCGACACAATAAAAAGCTTTGGTTCTGCTCGCTCACTCCCACCGACAAACACAATGAAAGCTCATTTATCAACGCTGGACTTATATCTAGATCTATTTCTATTCTTATGTTCATTCACAACTTTTACGGCCGGCTTCTTTAGCAATGATAAGTAAGGCGTTGATTATTACATGGTGGGATATACAATAAGTTACAAAGATGGATATTACCTTCTGCTCGGCTCGCCTCCTTTCGCTGTATACCACTGATCCAACGCTCATCTTCCACCATCTCCTGCTTGACCGATAAGGAGTAGGGGTCTGTCCACTCGACAGTAGCACACTATGGCAACAAACGGGGATTAAATCAGCCACTTTGGCGGTTTTTTTGTTTTTGAAGCTGCCATCGCATCAAAACATTACAAGTTAGCGTGAGAAACACGTGATGATGTCACCAACTAATCAACTATTAAATTAGTCGGCAACTAATTTGGTAATCGATTTTAGTCGACTAAGTTGAATAATCATTGTGCCTCTAGTATCATGCCTACTTCAGCTTCTTCTAACTGGCTACCGGTGAAGTTTAGGAAGAATTTTGAAATCATCTTAATAGCCCCCTGTACAGATTTTTGAATGGCCTTGCCCCTTCGTACCTTTCTGATCTCCTCATCCATTATTCTCCCTCACAATCTCTTAAATCATGAGAATAAGAGAAGGCTAAGAAAAACTAAAGTTCTAATCTCCCCATGTGTTTGCCGTTGCGGTACTCCAACTATAGAATGGCTTACTGATTCACATTAAGCCTGTGTCTTTGATTCCTAGATTGGTGTTTAATAGCAATTAATCATGGTTTCTGTTGTTTTGGTGTAGTTTGATTGAACAATTGGGATGCTTATGCAGAGTCAGCCAATGTGTGGCACCCCTGGAGCTGGGGGCTCAGGGTCTTGCTCAATGGACATGTGACTGTTCTGCTCAGGCCGGGGTTCGAACCAACAACCTTCCAGTCACGGGCACAGAGACTTATCCCACTGAGCCACTCATCACCCCTCATGTCCTTTGTCTTGCACCATTCTGTCCCACCATGCACCTGTCCCTGCAGCTCTGGCACAAGAATTTCACCAAATTCCTCAAACGACACCTGATAAAAACTCGTGATTCTTTTACCAGAAGAGTGAATTCCTGGGTTACCATATTACCAAGACTAGTGACACAGGCTACAAAGCTCAGTCTCTTCGCATTCACAGCTACTCTGAGACGAACGCTCTTTAAATATCATACAAGACATTAAATCATGTATGAAAACCAAATTCGAGCAGTTTAATAAGATTTTCTTTGCTGGTGACGCTGTGATAAAGGCCATCAGTGTGGCAGGTGCTTAATACAGAGTGTGCAGAGCTGCAGAGCGAACGCTTCATTCACCTCAACTTTGATGTCAACTGGATCCTGGTCGCAGTCAATGATCTCGATAACGTTCCCAGGTAGAGGTACCTCACTGGTGCAGTTTTCCAAAGAAAATCCACCTTGAAGGTCAGCACTGAGACAGTCCTGCTTATGCACTGTGCGAAGCAGAATTTGTAAAACGAAACAGTGTGCCAGAATGAGCACAAAAAAAATGGTTTTTATTATTTATAATTAATTTTATTATTTATATTTATATGCCATATATAGGTATTTGTCTTTGAAATGAAACAGAGATAATTTAATTTTAAATGCCCAAATTTGGGAATGTATGAGTGATATTACTATTATTGCTATTAATATTAACAACAAAAACAACAACAGTGATCATAAAAACAAAAACAACTCCGTTTGCTATACGTCCGGTTAACGTTTAAATGGAAAAGGACTTGTAATGGTAAAAAAAACTGGATTTATCAGATTTTATTTCAAATGCTTAAAATACATAGTCTTACATAAGAAGCAAAACTCATAAAGATGATTTTTAAAAACAGATATAAAACTTGACTACTTGTTTTATTTCTGCGGACACAGCGTGTAACATACCCAAGGTGTTTTCCATTCTTTCCGATCCTCCGACCTGCACGGCCATAGCACTTCCTCCGACTTCCCTGCAGTCACACTCTGTCTCTACACCACCATCATGAGATATTATGAAACGACCCTCGAAAAGTTTGACAATGTCTACCGTAGCTACCTTAACCAATGCGTCCAAAATAGACGCAACTTCACTTTTAAAAGCCGAAATAGCATTTAAATCTGACATTCTAAATACAGTAATTTCAAAAGTAGAATTTGGTAAACAAACAGCGATCGAATCCTGCACTTTTGAATTCAGCGCAGGAACTTGCCACGCACGTGACTGCGTGCCCGTCATCGGTTACGTCATAACGTAAGTACGTACGATAACTCTTTAAAAAGCGCGCTTTTTTTTTAGTAGAGAAAACAATAGCGACACGTGTTCTAAAAAGAAACAAATAGACTAAGATCAGGGTTTTCATTTAAATGATTTCCCTTATATTATACATTATACGTTTGCAGAATTATATAGAACATTTTAGTCTTCTACGTATTACTTTCTCGAAATAATTGAAATATATTTGCATTTCTAGTCATGCAGAGTTAGGTGAACTGAAATCACCAGTTTCTTCTTAATGGATGTGTATTGTGTTACACTGGCATCCTATCCCCCCCCCCCCCCGAAATTTGTTAGTTCCCGATCAGAGCATGTGGCTAGGCAGTACAATAACGAGATTGAAATCCATTTCTGGCTTCGGCCCTGGTTACAACCATCAAGAATCCTTTATATGGCATCGACGAGCATCCAACGTTTGCTTTAACGTGTGCACTCCCCTACCTGGAAATTTAATTTGACGATGTATTAAGTTAGCCCTTCATACTCTGCAGTGTTACAAGTGCTAAAGTAGGCTAACCTATCATGTCCCCCAGTCCTGGTTTTTCAATTTGTACAAGTTGTAGGTGCAGGTGGTGTGGGAGCCACAACTTATAAGGGTTTCACCACCAATTTTAAGAACATGTACAAGGCCTACCAGGCCACAAATAACTCACAATTCAGGAAGAAGGCTTACGAGAACTTAAACTGATCAAAACGAGACTTGGCTCGCACCCTGACCGGCCAGGGCGACTTGACCTAGCCAGATGGGGGAAATTGGCCAAAATTATGGACGGACCTCGAATATCTTTAGCTCATGAGAAAAGGAGAAGTGCGGGCAGGTTGCCATCTGAGGGGG
>JABFEB020000079.1:908438-921761 GCA_019775895.2 Stomatorhinus ivindoensis | reverse complement strand
GTGGTGTTGGTAAAAAAAAAAAAGAGGGCGGGGTTAGGGGGGCATCCGCTGTAGTTGGCACTTTGTTGAAACCACATAGAAAAAGTGACATATGAGGCATGTAGATATGAAGAGAGATAGACGGTGAGTTATAGAGAAATGGGCAGAGGTGTGGAAGCATATGGGGGTGGAGAAAAGGAAAAGGTGTGGGTTTCAGATAGATGGATGGGGGCAAGGTGTGGGCTAGGGGGACAGATCCAGGATTCCTTTCCCATATTAAGTTTGGAAGCGCTCTGATCTTGGCTAAAAATAAAAGCAGCGAAGTAGGATGGCGAAGGAGATGTATCCAGTTTGGAGCCCTTGGCACCTTCAGTGGCAAAATGTGGCCCTGAATCATGGAGGGACGGGATAAGGAGTGACGATGCAGTGTCTGGATTTTTTCTGGGCACCGTTCGCTTCCAGAGATCTCACCTTTAATTTAACCACAGGGGTATTTAATACGTCAGTATACCAAATAAAAATTACAGAACGTTACTAGTCATTTGCAGTAATTGAGATTGAGAAGATTGTGTGTGGGGAAGGATGCTGGGGGATTGGGGTGGAGGAAAAGTGATTTTAGAATGGACATCTCCATTTGGAATTGCAATATCTTAATTGTAAAAGAAAGTGTCAGCTGTTTCACTGTATTATTACTTATCTGTCCACTTATAATTTCTGTGCTGTTGTCTTTTGTGCTGGGTGAAGATGAACGTAGGGAGTTCTAATGCACAGGCTGCACACGGCCAGTAAAACATGCTGATTCTTGAATCTCAGGAACATGTATGTGTTTTGTATATACCCATCCTGGCCAGGGTTATGGGGAAGTTTCTTTGGGAATCATACTGCCTTCATTCATGCTCGTCTCATACCAGAGGAAAACGTGAAACGATTGGACGGCACGTCTGTCAGGAATCGGGATCGCTCTGCTCTTAAATGCAGCTCCAAGATCGGGACACTTTAGTGAAAGTGCAGAGTCAGTTTTCTTTAAATTCATTTACTGAATCTTGCGAAGGAGAAATAATAGGGTTTG
Source organism: Stomatorhinus ivindoensis (assembly GCA_019775895.2). Lineage (NCBI taxonomy): Eukaryota > Metazoa > Chordata > Actinopteri > Osteoglossiformes > Mormyridae > Stomatorhinus > Stomatorhinus ivindoensis. The sequence goes on along the minus strand of JABFEB020000079.1, from coordinate 920,713 downwards.
TGACATGAGAGTAATCATGGTAGATCTTAGGAAGAAATTTTAATTTATTATATTTAATATTCCAAACCAATGTCTAAATACTTACTTTAATTTATTTTGCTGTTAAAAAAAAAATCCTGTAATTACCAGTTTAAAATAATTTTACTTAACCTTCCTGTTTACCGTGCATCTAATATTTTTTTAATGCATCTAATGCTTTTTTTCTGTTTCTTTTAATGGCTGTATGGGTGGATGAGACAAATTCTCACTGCTAATCCCAATATGCCACGAATGAAATGCTGTGGCAGTGTACTGGAAACCAGCCAGTAGAACTGGTTATGGAGTTATTAGACTTGTCCTCAAATATTGCATGTGCCTAATTATAAACACTGTTATCTGTAACCTGTTTATTGAAACTACAAAGCACAAAACATAAAATGAATAATTCTTAATAAAGATATAAGAAAAATGTCTAGTAAGATGTAGAGCAAATTAGCTAACAGTAACGCAGCATTAAGTTTATAAAATGTAAGCATTGATTTGGAATTGTAGAAAGTGGAGTGTTTAAAGGCTTTGAACACTTTTGCAAGTCATTGTATATCACATATGGATGTGAGACGTATATATGCATGAGTCTATATTTGTATGTGTGCGCAGTTTGTCAGATATTAATTTTGGAATTGTAAGGGGATAGGAGAGTTATTAATAAAAGCCTGAAACTAGATCCACAAAACTACCACACCATCCTAGCCATAGCGCAAATGCTGTCTTTCAAAGTTAAAGCCTATTTTGTCACTGCAGGGGCGTCAGAAGCATTTTGAATGTAGGGGGGACACACAGGCATAAAAGTAATGATTTATGTTTAATGTGGGGGGGTCCAAATGAATAATTATGAAATGTGAGGGGGGCACGTCCCCCTCAGATTCAATGGCAGCGACGCCCATGCTCTAACATGATTTTAGCAGCGCAACAGTATTGATGGAGGGGGCAGCTAATTGTGCAAGGATCAAGAAAGCAATGGATATCAAGTATCACTGCTGGGGAGACGGAATGCTGTTTGTGTAACCTCTGGCTTGTTATGACTCTTCATGGTTCGTAGTAGCCCTGCTGTATGTCACCATGTATGTGTGGGGGCATTTTTAAGTAAATTGATTTAGCCGTCCACCAGCTTCCTAAATATGTCGAGAAATGTGGTAAATTCTTACGAAACATATTCATGCTGATGTGGAGCCGTGGTGGCGCAGTGATTAACGCTGTTGCCCCACCCCTGCGAGATCCGGGTTTGAGGCTTTGCTTTGACCCCCCGTGTGCGGCACATGCACGTTCTCCCTGTGTGTTTCCTTTGGGCACTCTACCCCACCCCCCCAAAAATATGCTGAGGTTAATTGGAGTCAAGTTGCCTGAATGTCCGCGTGTTCCCTGCTTCGTACCCGCGGGCTCCCGATCCCCTGTGATCCTGAACAGGACACGCGGTTACAACACCAGCTGACTGATGGAACCAAAAGGCTTTAGAATGCAAATGTATTTTTAAATATTGCATTTCGAAGATTGAATCTAAGTTTTTAATCCTAAGATTCAGTCGTTTTTCCTGGCCAGTGCTGCCTCTCCTCACACGAAGGCTACCTCCCTCTTTTCCGTTTACTCCTTGCCCAAATATCAATGAGCGTCAGGGCATGGACTTTCTGTGTGTTTTTCCAGGCAACAGCACCCACTACTGGAAGAACCACGTCTTTGCAGCTTGCTGTTTTTCAGACTTCCATTATGGTACTACGAATATTGTCAGTTCTTTGCCCTTATGTGAATCTTGGAAATGATGCAGATATTTTAACCTGCCATACTTTAGTCACAGTGCTTTTAACAACGAGGCAATGCTAAAATGTATGAGGACTCCAGAGTCTGAGCTGACAACTGGCAAGGAGAGAGGAAGAAGCCCTGGGAGGAGGCAGGCTGACGGGGAAGCCCAGTCTTGGGCAATGCCAGTCTATATACATTAGTGTAGGTAAAATCAGGCAGATGGTGGGACAACACAGGCATGCAGGCGAATCATGGAGCAGGCAGGCAAATAGCCAGCTAGGCAGGCATATGGGCAGCTGAGGTGGCTCCGGCAGGTGGCGATGCAGACAGGCAGAGATGCAGGCAGGCGGTACCCAGGAAGGGGGCTCCCTTGTACCCGGGCCTCATCCCGGAGGGGGGACGGGGGGACGGAATAATGAAAGTGTACGAATGAGTGTGGAGTAGAAAAGCGACAGTGCACGTCAGCAGAGTCAGAACTGTAAAAACGCCCTGGCGGCATCACGAGGAACGAGAGGCAGCTGGGAACACTGGCAGGAGCAGTGACAGCACTGCAACAACAGATTTACTTATCAAGCACATGCTTTCTCCAAAGTGGGGTCAGAGAGCAAGGTCAGCGAGCTTCCCCAGAGGGTCAAGCACAGGGTTTGAATCATTCCAGACGCATGTGCAGATCCCTGACACGCAGTGCTGCAGACTATTCCTGGGTCATATGCAAAGCAAGAGCAATAGCACTGATGGAATGGTTCATCCAATGTCAATAAGAAACTTTTTTTTCCATGTGATCTTGAAAAGCTTAAATTTAGCTGAACGTTCCAGTTTGCCTGAAGCTTGTTCATGAGTACGATCAATATACTGGGCTGCTTATTTTTTATCATTAAGTCTTCCTTTTTAAGTGGATTCTAGGCTACCAGGAAGCAAATGCTCACTTATTACAGATACCTGCACAAGTTCAGAAACGCCTAACCGTTCCGGCTGAATGAGTGTGGATTCCTGTTAATATAAGGGCTGCTGTGGTCATTGAAGTAATAGATTGATTAACATTGTATTTAAGTTCTGATACAGCACCAAACCTTATAATTAGTTGTACCTGAGTAAGACCCACATTCTACAGAACATTAAGAGTCAAGAATAGAAGTGAAGGCAGCGTTATGAACCAGGATGTCAGATGTTTCAAATCTATAACCCAACTTCTCAGAGATTCCTACATCCAACTGAAATACACCACCACCAACTTGTGATTCGGACAAGGGTTTTGTTTATAAATATACCCAGAGAAGATAGATTTAGTGCCATGGAGTCATCTTGTTTAAGGAAGTTTACTGTCAGATAAAAAACTGAGTCGGTTATGAGATCATTAATTAGTAAGGCATGAGAAGATACATTCCACAGCCTGAACTTTAGCTTGTCATTACAGCCATCATGCAACAGAGGTTCTAACTTGATGTGTATTAAGATATTATAGACACAAGAGACCTCTACGATTAACAGACACTGGATCAATTGTATGAACCCTAGGTGACGACACCAAGCAACTAGCAGATGGTCAGTTAAACTGGTTTGCTGTCTGGCTCTGGTTAGTCATCAGACTAATAGCTAAGTTATCCAGCAGGAGTTTGGCACCAGCCCGCACGCTGCGAATGCCGTCTCTCTCCAAGGCGCACTCCCAAAAAACTGGCAACCATCTAGAAAATAGCCATCATTTTCCGAGCACCATTCAAACACACGGATGATGCAGAGACGATAACCTGCAGTACATCTCATCGCCACATCTTAGCGCGTCTTCTTAGCAAATTTACTCATCTCGACAACGTTAATCACTATGATCTCTGATTGCATCATTTGGACACCGTTACTGCCGATGTGAATAATAATCAGAGACAACCGATGTTTACTCTCAGCCAGCGATTTTAAATTAGCTGTGATATTGGTCACTGGCACCCGGAATTCCCACACTGACATATAAACGTTGCACCTGCATATTCTCTGTTGTGACAATAAATTTGTAGTGAAACCTGCACTAGTGTTTGTCTCAGAATACCCACGGTGTATACAGTGTGAAGGAAAGGGAAAGACTAAGCAGGGTGCAGAAAATATTTGGAAGAGACCTTACCACAGTGGTGTGGGTGAACAGGAAGGGGAGAGGGTTAGCAATTTTATTTCATAAAGTTAAAATTGCATCTTATATTCATTAGATGGTTTTAATTAGGCATCACTTGAATGAAAACTGGCACTATTTTGGAAACAAAAGTTTATTGGGAAATTGCTTTCATTTCCTCTTTTCATTTTGACCTTGTTTGGAATGAATGCAGATACATCAGGTGCACTCACACTAGGGAAAGAAAATGACTCATTCAGTTACATTATTCATAATGAGCCGTGGCTAAACTTGGGAGTATTTCAAAGGTAAATGAACTTCAATTAACACAAGTGCCGTGGCATAATTATTATACCCCTATGTCCTGTCATGTCCTTGTATGCTTAAATGTATTTTTATTTTTAATGTTTCACTATGGACGCTGTGCTGTTGGCCCATCTAAGGCTTGTCGGTGCAAATCAAGGGAATATCCGTGAAGGGCGATAATGTCAATAGCTGTGCCTGAGTTCTGAGTTACTCTCGGTTGTTTATCTTTGTTAGTAATACATGTCATTTTAGGCTTATTCACCATCATACACCTGGCTTACGTTGTGCAGGCTGTGTCTGCTCACTAATGTTCACCCTCAGTTTTCACGCTGCACACCATTCCTTAGAATGGTTTCAGGCAATGGGAGCGGATGGTCAGCCGTAAACTCAGTCGGGGTTTAACCAAGCTTCTCTCCTTTTCCGACTTAGGGATTACCAAATGTCCCACGATGGACTGGCATCCTACACAGGGTGTTCCCTGTGTTCGGCGGTGCGCCCCCTGCTGGCTGGAGTAGGTTTGCGCCCCCTTTGTACCGGGTAAGTGGTGTGAAGATGACGGATGGAGAAGCTGTTCTCCCATATCCCTGTCCGCATAGCACACATCCCTGTGCCAGGCTGTTGACTTGCCACCTTCTCCTTTAGAAGGTATCTCACCTTCTCCTTGTTAATACTCTTATTACACACTGCTCTGTACTGCCTCAGCTTCCTCACTGGAGAGATAATCTGTTGATTAGGTCCTTATTACTTTTGTGGTTTTCTGTTCACAAGTGTCCTCCCTTCTCGTCCAATCACAGCTTGGATTTATGGATTACCGATTTTTTTCCTCACTTCCTATGTCTCTATAGATCCGAGAGGACGTCCTCCACTCACTGGGGAGGAAAGTTTCTGCTGAAACACTAAAATACATCATACTTTTTTATTAGCTTGGGCTGTTATGATTGTGTCGGAATAACCGCCACAGTGAACTAGAGGACTTTCCAAGGTTCATAAATGTTTTTAAGACTTGGATTATATTTGCCTTCACCACAGGCGAGCAGGCCGTGGAAGAATGCGTGACAGTGTGACAAACTGACTTTGGTCACTGTTAGTCTGCATTCCGCTTGATTAAGTAAACCACACACAGAAAATCAAAAATGTTCCCGTGTCCTGGTGATAAATATTACTTCGAGAAGGAAACTGTGTGCACTGAGGAGAGAGAAAAATTAGAGAATCGCAATAACACAGAGAAAAATGACCAGACAAACAAAAGCAATATTGTACTTTATAAGGAATGGGCCTGTTATTCACTGAATGTGATGATTACTAATGTGACATTTACAGCCGTGCATCAGCTCTTGGTCCCTCTAATGAACCGCATGTCTGATTGAGCTTGCAGCCTTTGTAAATACACATAACAGTACCAGTGCATTGTATCGCACGTCTTTAACTCAATGAGGTGTATTTAATACTTTGGCCATGATGGAAGCACTGTTGAAAAGTGTGAAGGACTAATTTGCTAGGAAATTGTTGGGTTAATGGATGCTCGGTACTGACTCTTAGTTAATTAGCTTACTGTGAAGGCATTATATTGCAGGCACACAGAGGTCTAAGTGTATATGAGCACAGAAAAGCAGAAGCAGATTTGCAAATTGAGACAGTGTGTGTCTGAGAGGGAGATGTGTATGAAAGAGGGGGTCAGCATTATGCATTTCCTTTGTTTGTCTTTTCATCTGAATCATTCCCCTGAAATGGTTTCATTGAATGACCCAGACAGCGGAGCAACAGCAGGGGAAGATTGCTCATCAGCCCATGGTTAAAAAGCTGTAAAAGCATGTAAACTCCCCATTCAGAGAATTTCCGCATTGCACGCTAGCATCAAACTCCTTATTTGATCGAAATCATCTGCCTAAAAAGTGAGTAACAGATGAATTACTGTGAATAGCCTTTAAGCTATTCAGGTGAAAAGACGTCCTTGATCTTGGCAAACAGAAGTGGGGGGGCGTTACGTTCTCTAGAGAGGAAAAGGACAACACCGAAAGTCAGGGGTTCAGGCATGATTTAATTTATTGCTGTTATTTTAAAAAAATCCCAAACGTCATTCACGTTTCTCATAAACACACGGTAAGCCATTAATTGTAATAAAAAAAAGAAAATAAATAGCATCAAATAATATATATATGTCGGGCTCCACCCAAATGTGTTTAAACTTTATCATTGTAAATTCCCAGTTTTAACAGAGCATCTCGCCGGAAAATGCAACGCCGTCCCCGTGTTGATGACCTCCCACGGAGAAAACCTTGAGCTGTTCACACTCCGTAATAGAAAATATGAAGGATCGGGGAAAGTGGATCGACCGTGGAAAAGAAAAAATAAAAAAGAGGAGGAGTTTACAAACCGGATAAAGAGCCGTGACATCAGCTTAGAGAAATGTATGTGAGGTGGGAAAAGAAGAATTACAGAACCGTGTGACTCGGGAAGAGGAGCGGACTGCAGAGACGGGGAAGGCGTTTCCATTCCCAGCCCGGCGAGTCTGCACGTACGAGCGAGCGAATCGGGCCGACTGCCCGGCGCACAGAATAAACCTTATATCCAATTTACTGTCACTGATACGTGTTTCAGATCATTCAGAACAAACTGTTAATAATTTAGTAGCTCGAGCAACATTTTTGTATTACTCGGGAGAAAGAAGAAGGGACTTTTACAAAAGGATAATTTTCAAATCCGAAAGAAGGTGACAAAACATACGACTACAGACACCGGTATAAGGAAACGCCTTTTTGTTTTTCTTTTGCTGTTTAAGAGCATCACTGCGCGGCTGATTGATTCCATCCGGAGTAAGTTAATGTCTCAACAGTGTATCGTGCATCATCCACATTTCGGATTGTCTGTAACTGGCTTATTTAAACTAGTTGCAGACTTTATTTTTAACCGTACGGTTCAAAGAACTTAATAGCTCATGTGTCCTAAGTATTTATGTTTAAAAGGATTGTGGTTAAATTGCGTTACTTTTATGTATTTGCTAGGTTTTCCGAAAACGTCCTCTATAGCGACATTTCTGAGTCGAATCAATAGCTGTTTCTAGATTACATCTTCGTTCGTGTGCGCATCTAATTCACAAAGACATTAATAAATGAAGGAATCTACAGGTGGACATATGTGATTTTATAAGGTGCGTCTGGAAAATATGATGGCGGCTATATCTAAGAACCGCGCTGTAAATGCTTCATGATTAAAACTGTCAGCTGTCACAAAGTCAGACGAAGCAGGTTAACCTGGCTGCAATATCGAGGCGCTGCTCAGTTACGACGACGGTGCAACGGTGCTGTACTTTATACCGCTTAGAAAGACACTTTATGAACCTACAATTGCGACTTCAGAAATGGTAAATTTAAAGAAAAACACAAATAAAGTTTAAATTGTGCCCGAAAAAACACGTGCAGCAAAACATCAATAATATTTAAGTAGCTATATTTATTTGTTTATTTTTGTGTAAAATGCAGCCTGTGGTTGTTCAGTCAGTTCTTTATCTGAGTCCTAACATAAACCCAACAATGCATTTTAAACCCTCATTCCATCTGTGGTCATAATGGTTTTGTAATGGTTTGGCTGAAGGGCCCCCCAGCCCCTCCCTCGGCACCCAGCAGCCCTGGAGTCATTGCGGTCTCTGTTATTACCTCGCTTCTGAAAGGCGAGGAAATGTCATCATTTCTTTGTTCTGTGATGTATTAATTTCATATGATGCCATCCTGCTGAACCCTAGTGCATGCAGGTGTGCCATTCACTGTGACAGAATGAGATGAGATCAGTGCACGGTTGGTACTTGGTGAAGGGTGTTAGACTCTGATATTGAGACTGAATTCAAGAATGGACGGGGAGGGGGGGGGGATTATTAACATGTTTTTCAGACCATGTCCTGTAAACCAAAAAAACCTCTGGCAGATTCCCCATTCATGAATTTTGCAATATTGGGACTGTTTTTTCCTAAAATGTGCAAGGAGCTGATCTTTCAGTAAAAATACTACAGTCAAATGCAGACAGATAAGAGTATATTTGCCGTGCATACGCACTGTGTTGTGAAATGATGCATTTTTGCAGTCATAAAATTTGCTCAAATTGTCATGCAGCTGGTTTCCAACACTGATTTTGTTAAAGACGTTGCTTCCTACCACTAAACAAAACTTGAACCATTTCCAGTAACCATCTTGTGTAGTACCTTTCATAAATGCACGTGAGCATTAGCAGAGTGAAGTGTCATACTTGGTTTTCAGATAATTAATAACTGCCTCTAAATAATAATAAAAAAACATTTCGAATACAATACAAAGAGATAATTATTATCAACTTAACTGTGGTTAAATGGATGTAAATTAGAGCAATTATAGCACATTTAACAAGACGGAGCTGACTTGCCTAAATGACTTCGCTACTAACTGGGTCGTCCCGCCGGCCATCATGACTGAATAGGCAGTATTTGAAGACTGTATTTTAATTCCTGACCTTCATGACACGTTGATTTGTGAAGTTCCTGTAACCATGGCAATCCTGAGACCTTCAGCGTACCCTCTAAGCTTCATTCCAGTTAAGCATGTATTCATATTCTTACAGATTTTTTTTTCATTTTTGAAAACAATAGCCATTGCAACTATATAACAGCTTATGTTATGAATAATTAGATTAAAGTATACATTTGAATTCTCATTGGTGACACGGACCAACCTAACGTATTGCATCCGAATAATGATAATTTATTGTGTGTTCTGGAATTTCAGAAATATATGGCAAAAAGTCCCCGGTTGTTCATATTTAATCTTTGTTCATTTTTAGTGATGCGCATGTAAGGAGGTTTCTGGCCGATACTGATTGTCTGGGTGGTTCTGCTTTAATAATATGTTTCAAGGAACACTCCACGCAAATAAATTAATAAATTAATAAAGTCCATTCCAAAAATATGAAGAGCATTTATTTTTGGTTAGAAAACATGAATTCTGGCATACAGCAGCAGTCCAGCTATATTTTATAGCTGCATATATCTTATATATTTATAACAGAGAAGGGCTGATCATTAAGTGTGATAAACTGTCATTTTCTGAGTAATATATTTTGATTTAGCGTTGTCTGTGCTGAATTTTCCTTTGCTACCAAACAACTGTGTTACTGATGGACTACCGTTATTTGGCAGTACTGCAGCCTTCTTTATTGGTACGGATTTCTTTTCCAGAAGCGTTTCATACTCTGTCTTCATACTCTTAATACTCTGTCTTCACACTCTTCCTACTGTCTTACCTTAAGGTGACCAGTCACATTTGCTGTGATGAATTGTTTATTAATAGAGCCTCCTCATGAAATTTTAGCAGTTAACATTTGCAAAATGCATTTCTGTTGCTGTTTTCACTGATGTTAAAATAATTCCACACAGCAGATATTTTTCTGACTTTAGTATGCGGTTGTGCAAAGCAATATGGGTCACCATTATAAAGATAATTAACGGTAAATATTGGCTCATTTTTAAACGTTGGCTGATGACTGATTGTCGCTTTATCGGCCAGTACAATTGGTGCATCTCTACTCATTTTAAATACGTTTTCTGTTCCTCTCTTCCTAGTTAGTGTGTTACTACCACGAGTGTCAAATTGCTTAATAATGAAACATAAATATGTTCAAAGAGTTGCGACGGCAGAGACTTCGGGCTGTTACTGAATGTAGAATGTTGATGCTTCTACCACTCATGTTGATTCCACTGTTTCTTCTCCCATTTCAGCTTCACTTTTTACATGTTCTACGTGCAAGTTAATTATGTGCTGTGACAGTATGCATACTCGTCTGACTACTTGCTTCTGTTGACTAGCCATGATGTGTCACAAATAACGTCGTGTTTCTTGGCCTTCCTGTGTCCAGCTTCTGTGTCAGGCAGATCTTGTGCTGTGTAACCTGCGTTGAATGAAAGCTCAAAGTCGGTGACATGCGGAAATAACAAATGTCTTCCGTCTGATTTTTGTTCATTCTGCAGGTCATTTATGTTGCCTTCCCGATTTGTTTGGGAAAATACATGATGTGTTCATCTGGCTTGTTAATGGTCCATTTCCATCCTTCCCGCATCCCGCGTTCCGTGGCTCCTGCTTCCTGTGTTCCATATTCCAGTTGTCATTCTTTCTTTTCAGCTTCCGAGTTTTCTTCCCCACATGGCAGCATCGGTAGCACAGATGTTCAAAAGACTTTGATCGAGCTGCGTCACAAACCCTGGCTGTTTTCCAAAGAACCCTTAGCTCTTCCTCACTGACATACTGGATGCTTCCAACCTCTGGGTCCCGTCTTCCAGCAGTCCATCCTTATTTATTCTGGTGTGTCTTTTGGTACCGAAGTGGTTCACCACTACCTTCTTCCAGGCAGCATGAAATTATGTCATTTCTGTTGCAATCATCTTCCACCTACACAGTCATGTATCGCTGCTGCCCACTTGATAGTAAACGGTAGCTTTGGTGTAGAAAGACGGCTTAATCCCATCTTCCTCGGTTTACCCTGACCTTACCCATGAGCCTGAAACGCCAGGTGACGTAGCCGGTAGCCTCCCTGAGGCGCGCAGGCCTCCTCGCCACAGCGGGGCGCCGTTCCATGTTCCCTAGTTGCATGTGTCACGTCGCCGGTCGCAGGTTCGTCACCTTCCTTGCGTTTTCGTTTTCCCACCTTTTGGTTTGTAAGCTTCGGTGCAGGTGATCAATTTTCTTTTTGTGTGAAAAGGAAAGAGTGAGAATATGGCGACATTTTCATGAAATCTAAAGTAAGATAATAAAAGAATAAGAGAGAGAGGATGTTGGGAAGTATTAGAAAAAGATTAATGGTTTTGCAGTAGCTGACCATTCAAATACAGCTTAGGACAGAAGAACCATGTGTTCAGGTGAAGCTGTAGGTGTTCGTTCTGCCTCTGATTCTGTGCATCTCTCAATCTGATGCTTCACAGCTTACTTGGTTACAGGCTGAGCACTGCAGATATAGTGAGAGCTCCTCAGATCCGCCTGTGCTTGTGTGTGTGTGTGTGTGTGTGTGTGTGTGTGTGTGTGTGTGGGTTTGCTGCTGTAGCTGTCATGTCGTGTGTTGTTCTGGCAAGCCGTCCTCACATGTTACATTCATTAGCGACTTTCTCCTTACTTGTGTGCCTGTGGGGGGCCGCCATAGAGGACAGCCCAGAGTCCCCGCTTGCTCCGTATCATGTGGTTGTGTTGCTGTTCTGTGCTTTGCACCGTTGTTGATCTGTGTTTTGTGGATTTGTTACTCCTGGAGAAATCCGGAGCTGGTTTAGTGCTGGGGAGGCCGTGCTCTGGGGGTGTTTAGTGCTGGGGAGGCCGTGCTCTGGGGGTGCTTAGTGCTGGGGAGGCCGTGCTCTGGGGGTGTTTAGTGCTGGGGAGGCCGTGCTCTGGGGGTGTTTAGTGCTGGGGAGGCCGTGCTTGGGGGTCCTCGTCCCAGCACAGCTAAGCCTTCCTCACTGTATCAGGCCCATGAATACTCATCCTCACTGTTAGTCTTTAGACATTATTTTCATCAGTGTGGATTTTGCATTTTTTAAAAATATAGAATGCATTTTTGTTTGTCAATTGAAAGTTTGCTTTGCTAGAATTATATCACTTAATAGTGACTAAATTACTTGATATTTATTATTTAAGTGCAATATAATCCCTGTTTATGGAGCCCCTTTTCTTGCGTGCCTGTTATTTGAGTCCTTATATTCTTTTAACAATCGCATTTCAGTACAGCCTCCCCCATTGCTGCTCAGCTTGTCCTCTGCCCCTTGCTGGTGTAACTTTAAAAGTGTTTCAGAATTCTGTGACTTTCTTTTCGCGTCCATGAGGCCTGTTTGCTCCCGGCGCTTCCAGGCACTTCCTGTCCCTCTTCACCCTCCATGTCCAGGTCTGGCAGAAATGGATTTTCTTTCTTTCGCAGGCAATTTCCTGTCCGCGTTTGCTGCTTGTGTTCACCACATTGTGTTTATTGTGTTTACTACCAGCCTTTCTGGTATTGGTTTATGGAAACTATAAAAATGATCCTCTACCTCAGATCAATTAGTTTAGGAGGTAGTACAATGAAATGTTTGTTCGTCTATCTTTTAGTTGCTTGTCCCAATAGCAGTATA
>JABFEB020000079.1:885312-901668 GCA_019775895.2 Stomatorhinus ivindoensis | reverse complement strand
CGGTCAGGGGGTGGTGTGTGACGTCTGACATCTATTGGGGAAAGACGCACGGGTGGTGGCCCCCCCCCCCCCGTCACATCTGTGTGCTAATTGCGGAGATAGGAAGCCAAATGGAAGAGGCGTAGGGAAACGACAGATGTTTCCTGCCAGACCTGTGATTTTGATTGTCCTTCTTGTAAACAGCTTTGATGTCCCAGCCTGATGAGGTTGCCAGTGGTATATGCAGCTTCTCATATGTTCTGCATGGCTAATGCATTTCAATGGTGCTCTATTGTCGATGACTGTTATTTAATACAACAGCTTCCAAGTCACACAGCAAAACAGGCTTCGGTCATTAGTCACAGGAGAAGCTTATCAATCTGATAGTGTTTATCTGCTTGTCAACAAGCTAGACTCTGTTTGTACGGTGTTTTTTGGTGTTTTTTTCCGTTTCACTGTGAGGTGCTCATGTCACAGCTTTTGTTTGGTGTGATTATTTCAAAATGGAAAATAATGGCGCTCAATAAACAGTGTTATTGGGGCGAATACGATTTTTCTGAATTTATTGACTCCCTGTTTTTTCGACTCCTCTCTTTTCAGTGGTCTAAAACGTGCAGGTTATATTATCATTCTGGACTGTACAAGGCTGGTCCTGGTCTATTGCTAGGGTTATGTTTGGTCTGCTCTGCTCTGGTAGCTGGTTGGAGTTGGGTTAGGTCCTTGGTTCATATCTGGTGTAGGGTCAAGCCTTCACCAGGAATGCAGCAAGTGCCATATATTCATTTGTCTTGGTTTTTTCTGAAGACCTGCCCCCAAACAGCTTCTCATTTGCATATTACCCCCTTACCCCCCAACCCTATAGCCCAATGTTAGTCTTTTTTTTTTTTTTGGATGAGGGAACTGCTTTCTGTTGCTAGGCAACTGTGTTCTGTTTGAAAAGCAAAACTGGTTTCCATGACGACATCAGCTATGTGTTAAGACTGGATGGCGGGCTGGTGAGCGGGGTGTGTGGCATGGGTAATGGGGGGGGTGTGGGGGGTTACTGGGGCATGGCTCTTTCTAGGTCCTCTTTGTCTCTGTGAACGCGGGGTAGCTCACGAACTCAGGGAAGCGAGATCTGACTGTCTCCTCTTCCTCTCTCTGAAAGCAAACGTCTGGTACGCCTGCGCATCTCTCGACAGCCAGTCCATGAGTCTGATGAGGGCAGGATTGATAAAGTTAAAGATAAACGATGAAGTGCAATAAACGGCAAAGTGCACGGACATAGCGATGGAAGACAAAACATGCTCAAGACAAGCGGTATGGGAGCCGCTTCGTGGAAACAGAGTGAATGGAGAACTTGTTTGTTTCAGCGAAGTTCCAAGTGTAATTTTTGACTGTCGTTTGATGGCGAAATGGGAGTGGCTTCTGCAAACAACCAGCGTACTGCGAGCATTTTGGTTCTTCATCAGGGCATATAATAAAGATTTAATTAAGATAAACATAAAAGTGACTCATTATGGTGTTGGTTTCCCTGTAGTCCCATATCACGCCTTCTGCCGTACCTTCTGTTCAATCCAACATGGCTCTCATCACTGCGCGCTCAGTGCAGTGTGGGTGTGTAACGGAGTACGACTGTGCAGCCTTACTGCTGCATTTCTCAATGTGTGTGGGGGGTGTGTGGGGGTGTGCATGTATGTTGTATGCTTGTACAAAACAGAGTGAAGACTTTCCTTTCTGTTTGCTGTTGTGTTAATGCTGCATTAGTTGCAGTGAAGTTTATTGCATTTTCTGTACCTATTCATCAGAAGGTAATTCTGGAATAGTCTCTTGCAATGTGGCATCTCTGTTTATCTGAGAGCTAGTGCATAGTTGTTTTAAAGGAAAACAGCGACTATCTATAATGAATCAAGAATGTGACTATGGATATAGTTTAGTTTTTATTGATTTTTATTATTTTTTTATAGTTGCAGTGAGGTGTTGGGGCTGTCTTTGTATCGACAAAATGTGGTGTAACCCAAGCATCCAGTAATTGTCCTTCTGTAGTTGTCCACTAGAGGGCGGATGCGTCGGCGTTGCAGGCCGCGATGTGTTTTTGGAGACTGTGGGCGTCACAGGGCTGTTAGATGGATGAGGAGAGCTGGACCTGGTGCTTTGGGGGGGGCACTTTGGCACATCAGGCACTGTGGAATGCTGTGTATCACAGTCAGAGCAAAAAAAAAGAGAGTGGAGAGACACACACACACACACACACACACACAGAAATACAGGGAAAACAAACAGGACAGGAGGAGAAACAAAGGAGAAGAAATTAAACGAGCTGAAAGGTTCTAAAAACACAATACAGAGGAATTAGCAGCCACTCTGCTTTGTGTGGAGGATATAACATGCCTGTTTGAAAATTTGAATTTTGCCTTAAAATATGTATGCATAGTGCTACGTGTTGTACACTGAAATAAACTGCTAAATGAATGTTCTAAAGCTAAATGAATGTTCTAAACTAAATGAATGTTCTAAAGCTAAATGAATGTTCTAAAGCTAAATGAATGTTCTAAAGCCAAATGAATGTTCTAAAGCTAACTTTGAATAATTTAAACGATACAGAATGTCCTCTAAGCAAAGTGAAATCACATTACAGAGCCAATATGTGGGGTCATAAAACAAACTGAATTAGTTCTCAGTTCTCAACTGAGTAGGAAGCTAAGCAGCAATAAAATTTAACAGCGATAAAATTGCAGCTGATGTAAGACTCTTTATTACTGCTTAAGGTCCTCTGTTGCTATTGTAAAGGAAGCCCCCTCACACTGTTCTTTTGGTGCTCCGCGTTCGTGACTGTCGTGAAAAGCGCGTTAACTCAGTCTGGGTGTTTTTATTGTCCTGGCATCAACACATTGAATGCATGTGCAGATGATTCAGTCATTTTGGTTTCCAGCCAATGACGCGTCATCATCCGTCTTTCAAAATCTGTTACTGGCAAACAAAAGGATCATTATAAATAAATCTAGTTTGATCCAGCTTGTCACATTTTACAAGGTAGTTGTCACTGGATGCAATTTCAGTGATTTCCGTTTATGGAAGTTTTCCTAGAATGCAAAATGCCAGTTTTAAGGGAAAATGTAACTTTACTCTGTGAACCTTTCAGAAGGCTTTGAGTTGCCTTAAATAATTGCTTTTGAAACACTTCCAGTAAAACTGCAAATGCTTGGATGAGTAATTATGATTTCATGATGCAGGTGTTGGATCATATCAGCTTTCTCTACACACTGTAGATCTTATCCGCAAAGGGCCGGTGTGTGTGCAGATTTTTGGGGTAACCTGTAGGTCAGCTGTTCAAACCCAGGTGTGAGGACTCTTCAGCCAATCAGTTCTCTAATTAGTGACCTAATTAAGGAGTTGCAGCGAAAACCTGCACACACACCGGTCCTTTGCGGGTAAGATAGGCCACCCCTGCTGTAGACAGTCACTTGGTCTTTTCATGATCTATTAGCTTACGGACCAAATGACCCTGATTGGCCTCAGATCATCTTAACCTGAATTTGTTCTGGTTTCTCAGATGCTGCTTAACAGCATTAGATTGATTTTGATAAAAACAGTTGCTAACTTTCCGTAACAACTCTTGTGTTTGAATGTGGAAACTAAGATCTATTTTATTTATTTAAATGTAATGTTTTGTGGTTTTAAGGCAGTGTTTAATGGAACTTGTGTTATTTAGCATGTAAAGAAGGAAAATGGTATATAATGGTTTATGTCCAAACATCTGTAAACCTGTTGGTGTTGACGCCGGGATGTCCCCGTTTACAGGACATGTCGGAATACAGCGTTCTGCTTAGTGATCTGTCTGAAAACATCACCAATGAAGACCTGGACCAGCTCAAGTCTGCTTGTAAGGAGGACATTCCAGAGGAGCAGAGCAATGCTATCACCTCCTCAAAGGAGTGGTTCCACTACCTGGAGAAGAATGACAAACTTTCCCAAGGTGAGAGACACCGAGTGCAAGTAACCACAAAGCATCACACAGCCGTCAAGCAGATGAAATAGGCCGATATGCCTTGGATGGGATGTTAGCCAAACGTAGGGACTAGCATGGAATGTGGAGAGTACGTGCAGACTCCATGCAGAGATAGTTGGTCTCTGGATTAATATAATTCTTCCATCTTCTCCTGTCATCTAAACACTTATCCTGGCCAGGGGGAGCTAAACACTGTAAAGCGATTAAGTTTATATTCTGATTTTATGCTTGAAAAGAAGGCGCTGTTGACCTGGTTTTCTTGCCATTGCTTCTGCCATTGTGCTCATTTCGGTTCTGTAGTAGTAATGATCAGTACAGGAAAACAGGACAGCAGTACTGGCTGAAGATAAACACCCTTCTTTTGCCTCCCATGCTGCGATTCTGTAGATAACCTCTGTTACATCGAGCACATCTTCGAGATCTCGCGACGCCCCGACCTGCTGACGCGCGTCATCGAGTACCGCACCACAGTGCTGAAGATTTCCGAAGATGACGAGATCGACACCAAGCTGACGCGCATCCCTTCTGCCAAGAAGTACAAAGGTGCGTTTTTATTACTCACTTTCTGTATGCCTGCTTCACTCCACTGCAGCATATATCTAAGGAATGGCTGAGCTGTTGGTGTCTCTTTCTAGATATCATTCGCCAACCATCAGAAGATGAGATCATCAAGCTAGCTCCACCCCCCAAGAAAGCATGAGGTCACCGCCCCTGACCTATCAAATGTGATGCAGTCGTCAGTGCTCCCCGTATAGCTCAGCAACCCGGTTGTACCAGTCTACCCTCCTACCCAATGAAATACAATATGGACTCACCCACCAACCATTCACAGAGCAGGCAAGCCTCTGTTTTCCACATCTGTGCGAACAGAGAGGATTCCAGATGCATGAGGAACGGGAAGAAACATGGTGACGGATGATGCGTCAGAGCTTGTGTCATCTTTGAAATGTTTGAAAATAGTATTTTAACTCCCAAAACTACCTTCCGGTAGCAAAAGTTTGCCAAACTATACATTTGTTTATGACATCTGTGATGCTTTCACTTAGGTCCGATTTTCCATCTGTTCCATTTGAAAAATGAGGATTTGTTTAGGACAGTATTAATAACTTTGGGAAAAGTTAAAGTTCAGTGTATGATAGTATTAAATAGAGATTTAGGTGAAAATATATCAAAATATTGATATCCCTTTAAAAATATTTTTGAATTGTATATCAAAGACCTATATTGTTTTTACAAATGTATTTCTTTTTGTCTTCACAATGAAAGCTGGAAGATTGACTGATGCTTCTGTGTTTCGTAGTTAAAATATTTCCCTTATATATGACCTCTTTGCCAAGTCTCGGTAGTCTGTTGCAGTGCTATACAAAATAATATAGTGGTTTCCATAGAGATAGTAAGGTGGTAGAATGTACTGGTAAGAATTTGTACCAAAAACAAAAGGAAATGTGTTTTCTGTCAGACAGGACTATATTTTTTTTCCAGAGAGAAATGGTCCGGCATGTTTAACTGGGTTATAAAACAGGTTGATGTCCATTTTCTTAGACACATTTACACCTGATTAATTTTAAACTGT
Organism: Stomatorhinus ivindoensis; assembly: GCA_019775895.2. Taxonomy (NCBI): domain Eukaryota; kingdom Metazoa; phylum Chordata; class Actinopteri; order Osteoglossiformes; family Mormyridae; genus Stomatorhinus; species Stomatorhinus ivindoensis. The sequence goes on along the minus strand of JABFEB020000079.1, from coordinate 896,128 downwards.
ATGAAAATAAAATACATGTATTTTTAATATAGGTTGGCAAAATTAGTTGCAGTGCCTCGGCTGATCGATATAACATTTCAGTTGTAAAATTTGTGCAAGAATATTGCCTCACTCTGAAGCATGAAGCAGTAAAATGCTTTGCTTATGACACCTTGTGGAAATCTCCAGAGATGCTTTTTTCTTGATTGCTCATTGAAATAATGAAAGGAAATGGCGCCCTCTGGTGGATTTTTCAGGCTTGTTTTCACTGTGTTGACGTAGAACTGTTTGTATGGTGCACCCCCTACCTGTTTTAACCAGGCTCTGCAGTTCTGCAATAGCCTTGATATTCTTTGCTGACAGGACCAAGACCATGATATTCTTTGCTTATAGGACCAAGACCATGATATTCTTTGCTTATAGGGCCAAGACCATGATATTCTTTGCTTATAGGACCAAGACCATGATATTCTTTGCTTATAGGATCAAGAGCTTTTTTTCCATGCTAATTCAAATGTATGCTTGGATGTTTTTTTATTCTGTGTAATTTTGGAATCATTTTTGTTTCTAGCAAGCATAATGTGAAAAAATAGTTGCTTGAACATAGTGGTAGACTGAAATATTCTATGCAAATGCCTTAGAGAAACTGAACCAATGGACTTCATGGATTCAAATGAAAAATATAGTTTCTAATCGGTTTCATTACCGGCGCATTTAATTGAGCCTTTGCTTATTATTCTGGTGTTGCTCTTGTCCATTTAATCAAACACGACACTCGAATTGCAGCTCTGGCCCTTTCATTACATTTCTGCTCTCCCGTCTATCAACGTGTAGGTATATACTGTCTGTCACTGCCCGCTACAGTCACTGGTGAGGGCGGGAACACGGAGCGTTGGTGGTCTCTGTGGAGGAAGGAAGGGTTAGGGTCTGCAGGGTGTCTATGAATGTAGAGCACAGCTACTGGTGCTTGTGAGGGACGGAGATTGGATGGTTTGGATGGATTCAAGATAAATGTGCTTTTTGGATACGTTTGTAGTAGATAATTGCGATGCTTAATTAGTTTTTGCAGATTTCTGAGTTTTAACAAAATCAGTGACCATCCACATGACATCTGAATCCATTTTGTATTTAATCAGTAATTGAAATACAAATATCTCTGAGCAAAGGCTAAACTTCCCAAACGTTGACACAGCCCAGTTGGCTCGTCTCAGTAAATATCTCCGTAAAACAATAGTAATAGTTTAAGAAAAGGTGTGTGATTTTGGAGGAATCAACATGTCTACACAACCGAGAGAATTGGATGGTGTGGTGATGTCGGCTCGTGTTGGGAGGTGGCGTGTGAGGAAGGTGTGGATTGGACTGGAAACGGCAATGGTAAGGGAGTAGGGCGATATTCCTAGAGCAGATGGGCCAGCGTGTCAGTAGACCTTAAGAGTTGCTGGCATGGAAAACTTCAATTTTTAGACGCTTTAAAAGCTGACGGATGTGGTGATAGAGGGTTCTAAGCCAGTGTTACAGCATGGCGTGCTCGGATCTTTGAGAAGCAGTTACAGAATGCTCAAATGATTGTGCTTGTGCTGCGCAGGGGCCAAATTAGCCTGCGGTCTGAAGCGTTAGTGCTGCTGTTAGATGTGACGTGTTGGGAATGTTATTCCTGGCCAAAAATCCGGACCGTGACAGTGTGTGTTTGTGATGTGCGACTGCCTGAAGGAAGAGCTGGTGCAGACAGGTACCATCGCAGTAAGGGTGCAGCGCAACTCCACACATATATTAGGACTGTATTCATTTAGTTTACCTTGTAACCTAAATCAAACTGCATAGCACTGGATTATTTGAAATTAAAATTCTGTTTACCCGGCAGTACGGTATGAAGCAGACCCATAATTACCAGCTGCTGTTTAAAGTTCATGAACGAGGCCTGGTGGTCATTTGCCAGACTACAGTGTTTAAACCGCGCCATTAGATTACTAACTATTTTAGAAAGAAATCCGGAGTGTGTCACTGACCATACATAATATGATCAGAAAGAGATACATTGTTCAAGTAATATAAATTAGAATATTTGGAGTGTGATGTCACAATGTCAGATGATAAATGAAAGGACATTCTATTCTAAACTGTTACTACAATTGCTAAAGGAATTAATTCAAAAGTTGCTTGAATTAATAAAACTATATTGCTTAGAATTTACCCCCATGTCAAATTTTTACAGTTCATGTGAATTGTATTTTCTGTCCTTAAGTTATATAGTGTACATATTGTGACTTTATTTTAATATTTGACTATTATTTATTAAATTTAAATATTTAATCTCATAATTTCATACATGGTGGAAACAATTGATTGGGTTGAACTTGCTTGTTAGGAAACATTCCTTTTCAAGAGATGATTTCATGTAGAACCCAAGTCTTTCTGTTGCTCTTTTTATTGTTGTTATTGTTGCAAATAACTACTGAAGTCAAATGATTTAATATGTTCCGTTGTGGAAATTAAATGTTTTTTTTGCTGTATGTATTTCAATTGTGGGTTTGAGGATGTTTACATTTAAATGGTAAGCAATGAGACCATTAGTAACTCAGTAAGTTTATTCACATTGCCGTGCTGTATGTCCTATACATGAAACTCAACATTCGTATGTGTATGATTTCCAGAATACTCAGATCTGCCTGAAGAATTCGCCCAGATCTCCTTCTGAGTTTCGAAGTTGATCTGACGTATTAGAAATTACACTGAGCACAGAAATAACTCACAATCCAACTGGAAAATGAGCAGACATAGCACATACATACATACATACAGTACATACATACATACATATATATACTGTATATATACACACACACGCACATTTCTTTTTTCTGGGAACGCTATATACAACATGGATTGTTATTGCTTTAATACATACTAATGTTTCTCTACAAAATTATGATTTTGCACGGACCAGCCTGTGTACAGTACCACTGCATAGCTGTGTAATGGCATGAACTTATCGATCAAAGAAACAAATTAAATGCTGGCATCTTGGGGGCCAAGATCAATGCGTGGCCATAGGATGATATCTGATGTCAAATCTGCAAGGTGGCAAATGCTCACATTTGGAAATCACACTGACATTATTACTTTAGTGCATTACTGTTTTCAGTTATGTAATTGAAGTGCAGGTTGAATTGAGAGCACATGTTACGAAGAATCTATCTTGATCAGGGAAGATTATATAAGAACTTCTCTAATTTAATCTTTGCTAACACATCTCTCTTAATTTCTGCCTTCATCTGTTTGAGATTTGAAGGTTGAATAAAGAGCCGATGTTTATATGAAACATTTTGCCATGTGCAATAGCAAGCTTTGTGAAACTAATCCACAATGTAATGAAAATAACAGTACGAGTTTAATTGTGGAATTGGTATTCCCTGGACAGCATGGTATGAGATGCTGGCTTTAAACTTGGGTTTTATCTGTTCAATATCAAACATGGAGCAATTTGCTGTGGTTCCTGAACTCTGAACTGGAAAAGTGCAACATTAGGTTCCTGTTGTATTTTTGCACCCGTTCTCAGCAACATCACAGTATCATGAAATTTCTCTTAACTATATTTTTCTAGATTACATGCAGGTGGAAAGAAATGCACTTTTTCTTGGGGGATTTCTGTGGTTGGAAGCATGACCTGTAAACTTTAGCAAGTTAGAAATACACAAATGGCAGGAAAATGTGTGAAACCCCTTGAAAAATATCAGACTGAATCTAACGGCTAAAAGTCAGCTCTCGTTAATGGACAAACATTTCCTAGGTCATTGCTGCTGTTTTCCAAGAATAACAACGGATCAGTCTGGTTTTCTATTTGAGGGTAAGAAACCAGTTAGTCCCATCGTCATGGGTTTGTCACTGGGCTGCAGCGGAGTGACATTTTAAGTCTTTGATGCAGTGACTGTTAAAAATGTTTAAGAAAAAAAAAAACATGATTATCCATTTACTGATTGTTATTGCAGTGTATGCTGTTTATTATTTTGATGATATAATGAGTGTATTTAAGGTGTGGCTTTTATCTATTCATTGAATTATTTTAAAAGGCCTTTCTGTCATTGTGCTAAAATAAATATTAAAAAATATTTGCTAACCTAATAAACAGTGCTTTTTAATGTTTATTTTAAATATTAATTTTATCTTAAAACTGACAGCGGAATACGAAGCTTTAGTGTGTCTCAATACAGGAGACACATTAGAGAGAAATGTGGAGACCGGCGATGGGTCCCTGTTTGTTCTTCAAATCAACAATGACACTGGGTCACTGAAATATCTCATTTTTCACTGAAAGTTTATAATATCTGCTAAGAAACATCACTTCTTCAGCAGTTGACCTAATAATCTCAGCCTGGTAGAGGAGACGTACCTGACATTATTTGGCAGATGCTCCAACATTAAAATTGTGAATCCTTATTTGTAATGTAAAATGTGTAGAAGGTGAGCATCTGAACATATTTCAAGTCTCTGAAATGCTTTTCCTATTGGTTAACTTCAAAATGAAAGAAAAGGTGTATGGGTGCAATGTTCCGGAACCATTGCCTGGATTAGCAAAACTAAGCGGTATTCGTAATTATAATAGAATGCATTGCACATGGGACTTAATGGATATGAAGACTCAGACTGTTGCTTCTATAGCAGGGGTCTCCAACTCCGATCCTGGAGAGCTACTATCCAGTAGATTTTCTGCCCCACTTGGCTTCTGATGAGCCACACCTGTTCCTGGTATTTACCTGAGAACAGGTATGGCTCATCAGAAGCCAGGTATGATAGAAAATCTACTGGATGGTAGATCTCCAGGACCGGAGTTCCCTTGTTCTATAGTATATGGGTCTGAAAAATACCACAGAATGCAATATGTACGAACAGTCAGTGTTTTCTGCTGATTCTGTACTGTATATTTAGATAACCAGCACCATTTTCTTCAAATAACCTTTACTCAGGTTTAGGGTTAGCTTTCAAAATCTCTTTTCTATCTCTGATTTGCATCCCAGCATAAAAATTGCATTGTACTGCGTGATGCCACTAAACCCAATGTTAATCTTAGGTACCAGGTAGAAGGAACCTTCCTGCAATAATCTGTCTTTGAATTTCTTGTCATGTGACCTGTGCAACCTGATCAGTATTAAGTCTCTTGGCTTACAGCCTCAGGTGGAATCATTTCCTCATGCCTTTCAATGCTGACGACATTGGTAGACATTTTCCTGAAGGGTGAGGAGCGAAGCACAGTAATTAATGGATTAGACCTTTTATGTAACATGTTCTTACCGAAATAAAATCACAGTGAAGACAAAAGGTAAGAGGTGCCACTTAATCCCTAAAGAATTAATAGAAAATCACATGGATATTGTCTTAACAATCTGCATGTTGTGTATGTTGATCTTATGTGTTACATTAATCACAGTGTGTGTATTTGTAAACCCTCTTCACTCCTGTGTATGATGTGGGAAGACTTTGTTTGAGTGGAGAAGACTTTGTTTGAGTGGTCCAATCTGGCTACAGTATGTTGTTTTGATTTTCACAAATGAGCTGCAGCATACAAACTGCACTTATCTTTAGTGATGATTCAGGCAAGCTGGGGAAAAGCTGCGGGCGAGTGGGTGTAGATGTACGTTTATGTTAAGCTAATTTAACTCGTATAATGAAACCACACTGATTGTACAGTAATGTTTTGTTCTCAGGGCGTGGAAGGCGAAAATGGAGTCCCAGGATTACGGTGAATAATAATAATAATAATAATAATAATAATAATAATAATTTTAGTACATAAATAACAGTTTAGTGGGTGATGACACCCATTGTTTCGCAATGTTGTTGACCTTCAGAAATGTGATTCTGCCAAATGTGGGGCTCTGGGGGTTTCTTGTCCAGCCGCTCACTTTGTGGACCGACACCGGGCTGAGTTCATCGAGAGGGTGAGGGCGGTGGACGCCATCGGGAGGGGTCTGCTCGCATACGGGTTGGTGCGTAACAGGTTGACCATGCCGCTGAGGGGTAGCAGTCAGAACAAGATGAAGAACATCTACCAAGACCTGGACTTCAGAGGACCGCCTGCGAAAGAGGCCTTTTATAAGCTTGTGAAGGAACATGAGCCTCAGCTCTTTCAGGAACTGGGTAAGCTAACTCCGCTTCCCAATAACTATGTTTTTCCAGGCTGTCTTTCCTGAGGAGAAAAAAAAACTTGCTAACATACTTTTGGTGCTTTTAAGCTACTGTTGTAAACCAATGGGTCTCGTTTTAATATTTGGAATAACTTTTGTAGAGGTAGTTTTTAAAAAAGCTATTTTATAATTGATAGCCCCACTTGCTGCACAGTTGCAAGCTCCTGCCCTATTCTTACCTTAAATAAGGATCATTTAAAGCAATAATTGGGCAATATAAAATACCTGCTTTACCTGCATGTTTGGAGGCTGCAATAGTCCAGTCGACCCTTCGGAATGGCAGTTCTCCCCATCATGGTTTCGGGGTCGGCATAAGAAATTAAAATGCAGTTTTTCATAGTTCAGACGACTCATGAAGGCCAGCAGATGACCCACAAAAACTTAATAACGAAATTTCGATGGTTATGTATAATGGTGGCCATTAACAGTGTGGAGCATGCTGGGAAATGTGGAAATCGCCTCCGTGTGTGTTCTTGTAAATACTTGTTGTGTTTCTGATTGTCATGGCTGCCCTTGTCTGTGCCATGCATGAACCATGCTGATTCTCACAAGTCTTTAGCCATCGTGTAAATTACCCACCCTGTGTGTCCTTTACTGCCCGGTGTCTCACCCCCCCAGTGTTTCAGAGTTGTGTGCTGTCCAGTGGTTTAACAGAAGAGTCTTTTTGTATTAAAAAATATTTCCACATCATTTACCACCATTGTAGTGCTTTAGTCTGCTAAACATTACATTTTAATGCTATAAGCAGCGTTTCAGTAAATGCAGAATTACTGTTAAAGTGGTTGTCATTCATCGGCATTGTTACTTTAAAGTTTGAGACAAAAAGAAATCAGAATTCAGATTGTAAATTGTGATTCGAACTGAAAATGTCATGTTGTGACATCTTGGCCAACTTACTTCTTTTTTTCCAACATTTTCTTGTGGTGGCAGAAAGGGCCAGTGGAGAGATTCAAAGTCACCGAGAAGAGCTACAACATCTAAAGGAAGAGAGAGAGAAAGAGAGACGGGAGCTGGAAGTGTGGAGAGCAGCCAGAAGAACAGAGGAGATGGAGCTTCACCAAATGAGATGTGAACTCCAGAGAGAGAGGGAGGAGGTGCAGAAAACGAGGGACACGATCATGAAAGAGAAGGAGCCCATGAAGCTGAAGAGAAAAAGTTTGGAAGCACTGAAAAGCCCACTCAGAAAATGTCATAGTGTGGATTTGCCTCCAGTAAACAGTAAGTAAAAAGCTCTCTTTGCATCACCTTAATTATATAATCATTTATTCAAATTAATATCATAGAGTGTTTTAATCAAAGTAAATTTGTGCATCACATAGGTTAATTACTGCTAATAGATACTGGCCAATTCTGCATTCTTTATATAAAATATGTACTGTTTGTTTGTTTCGAGGTCAGTGTGTTTTATGTGTTTTTCCAAACAAGGTACTGTATACTGAATTTAACTTACACAGTACTGTGCAAAAGTCTTAGGTAGGCAAAGAAAATGATGTTCATGTTGGCGTATAACTGTGATCTTATGTCTGTCAACGTACATCAGCTTAGCCATCGCAAAACCTCTCAGCAAATCACCCCAGTGTTTGAAGCAACCATCCAACACACCCATGTGTTTATCCACACGACCCCCCCCCCACCCCACACCTTGTATGGCTACTCAATACCTCACTGAGTTATTTGACTGAGTCAAATAATACATGGAATGGCTGGGCTGCCCCTGAGGAGAGGTTTGGGAGCTGAAGCGACGTTCATCCTGCCATCCAGTGAGACATCAGTAACATTCTGGATGAGATTTTTAATTTATTTTTTATGTTGCTGTTAACTGGCATATGGTCTAATATTAAATTCAGTCTTTTCAATCAAAGATACACTTACGACAAGGTAAGGAGCCATAAACCTTTTATTTACCTGCCTACGACTTTTGCATAGTATTATACGTCTTACGATAATATATGGGGCCCATTGTCCCAGTGAAGGAACAGGCCAATCCCCATCCGGCATGCGGTCTTTGAACCCTCCTCATTTGCTGTTGCAGTGGCTGGAGAAGCTCCTGATACAGACGCCTCGATACCGGCCAGTGCCCCGAGGCTCCGGTTGGTGCTTCTGGGGAGAAGCACAGCTGAGAAAAGCTTCATAGCAAATGCCATCCTGGGCAGAGAGGTGTTTGTGTCTGGGACGCCCTCAGCGACAGAGGCGCAGATGAGCAGCGAGAGGAAAAACGGGATCATTGCCGGGAGATGGGTGGTGCTGGTGAATACTCCGGACTGGTTTAGCTCCACGGTGTCCCAGTTTGAGCTGTGGCAGGACGTCAAACACTGCATGGGATTGTCAGCTCCGGGACCCCATGCGTTTCTCCTGGTCACAGACATGCACGGGTACGGAGAGGTGCAGGCAACAGTATTAGAGAAGATGAGGGAGATACTTGGAGATGACTGCTTTCCACACACCATCGTCCTCCTGACTCATGCCAGTGAAGTTAAAAAGAGCATCACTGGAGGCTTTGTGCATACTGACAGGCCAGAACTCCAGAGAATAATTACCAGATGTGGTAACAGGTACCATATCATCAACACCAGTAACCGGCCTGAAGGCTTTCAGATCCCCAGGTTGCTGGAGAACATAGCGAAGATGGTTGAAGAGAGCCAATGGAGCTTCTACAGCAGTGAAAAGCACATAGAGGTGATATCTCAGATTCAAGAGGTGGAACAAATGCTCCAGAGGGAAAGAGTCGAGAGGAAACTGAGAGAAGAGCTGGAGGCAAAGGAGAAGTTTGAGAAGGAACTGCAAGAGACTCTGGGGGAGAAGGAGGCCGTGATTCAAGTACAGAAGGAAAAGATTATAGTGCTGGAGGAGAGGATAGTTGAATTGGAGGAACAGCTGAATGAAGAGAGGGATGAAGAAAAGAAAAAAGAACTTGAAGAAAAACTAAACATAGAGCTGGAGCTGAGGAACATTACAGAAAATGAGGTTAAAAGACTCAAGGAGGAAGCAGAGAACGAAAAACGTGAGCGGGAGGAGAAACACAGACAAGAGATTGAAGAGATCAGAGAGAACTACCAGGGGAAGGCTGAAGCTGAAGCTGAAGCTGAAAGACGTCTGATGAAAATACTGCTACCTGAACTGTTTGGCAGACTACAGTCCACATTAAAAACCAAGATACACAATGACTATGAGAGACAGACTGAGGAAAAGAACCGTGAAATAGCTGTTATAAAGGAAGCGTGCAGCAGAGAGATAGAGAGAGTGCAGAGGCTGAAGAATGAAGAGATGCAGAAGTTAAAGACACAGATGAACAAAGAGATCAAAGGAATCAGGACAGAAGATAAGAGAACGACAGAAAGACTGCAGGAGGAGGTGAAGAGGAAGGTTGCTAGAATGAAACTAAAACTGGAGAGCAGCACACAGGGATCCCCAGGGGAGAAGAAAGGTCGTGGAGAGATCCACTGGATCCTGAGGAATCTGGTCATAGTGTCAGTGCTGTTTGTTTCCCTTTTTGTGCTGAATCATACTTGTGGTTCTTTCACGCCAGAAATGATTCTGGTCTGCTTTGCTCTATCCAATATGGTCCTTTTTACCTTTTTCCTGGTTGACTGGGGGCTGAGGAGAATGATCAGACTCCTGGGCTGAGGGCGTATCCTGAGCTAGCAGCAGTTAGCAGGGATAAATAGCAGGGATTAGTCATTCCAGCGGTCAATGGATTTAATGGCCGCAATATTATGACAAAACCATGTATACGTTAATATTTCTCTGATGTGAAATACGGCCATTAGGACGTGCTGCAGCGTGGTGGCTTAGCGTTTAGCATGGAGTCCCATCCCACAGGGCTGTGGGTCTGAACTCTGCCTCCAGCTGAGGGTGTGAGCAGAGCGGATCTTCCTCCTGTTTTTGTGTGTTTTTGATGGTTCCCATTTCCTTCTGTCTCAGGAGAACAAAATTAGATCATAATCCATCGAGTGGCAGCATCATTCCAACAAACTGTGTTAAGAAAACAAAAATTAATGTTTGTTGAGTAGCTAACAAACAAGATACAATATTGTGCAAATGAATGGTTTTAATTTAAGTATAAATTGTTCTATCTCTAAATGTGTATGTCAGCTTGGCCATTTCAAAACCTTTTTGAAAGTCGCCCCAGTATTTGTAGTAACCGTCCTATATACCCATGTACCATGCCATGGCTAATCAATATCTCATCAAGGTATTTAACTAATTAAGTTAACTAAGTAAGGTGGTGGTGAAGAAATGCTTGTATCCATTGCTGGGTTTCCGCAGGAAAAAGTTAGAGAATCAAGGAGTTCTTCTAGCCAGCCAATAAGCTTTTTTAATTTTTAATTTTAAAATGTTTTTTTTCTGAACAAATATACCAAGATAAAAAGTTTTAAACACAGTTTCCTGTGTTCCTGTGTTGACGAAAGAAAATGACGTTCATATGATCTACATTTCGGGGTAAAATTATTATGATATTATGTCCGTCAGCTTAGCCATTGCAAAACGCCAACATTTGCGGCAACTGTCCAATACACTCATGTGTTTATTGAATTGACCACTTCCCCACCTTGTTTGGCTACTCATAATTAAGTTAATCAATTAAGTAAGGTGGTGTTTTAACAAATACATGGAATGTGCCCCTAAGGAGACAGCCAACGAAACAGCACAGGCTTTAC
>JABFEB020000079.1:845230-857856 GCA_019775895.2 Stomatorhinus ivindoensis | reverse complement strand
CCTGATCCTCCCCCCCCCCCCCCCCCCAGCACCTCACTGCTCTCCACTTTACCCATCACTCTCCCCCCTAAGATTTCTCTTTTTCCCCCCCACTTTTTTATCTGCATTAAATACATTGATTAATTCAGCAGGTGCTTTTATCGATAGTGACATGCAATTGAGACACAGGGTCCCTGCTGCATTTTGGAATTAAGCGCCTTGTTGATGGGCCCAGGGCCCATGACTCTGCCCTGGGTTAAGAACCCACAACCTTCTAATCATAGACACAGTGAGGTAACATACTGAGCCCCAACAATGAAATCACTCCTCTGACCCTGGGATTTAACTGACAACCTTCCGATCACAGACACAGTGCGGTAATCTACTGAGCCCAAACACTAAAATCACTCCTCTGACCCTGGGATTTAACCGATAACCTTCTGATAAAAGGCACCGGGTGCTGACCAAATAAGCCAAATGCCCAACCATCTCCCCTCTGCCTCTTCCCACCTTTCCAGTCTTGTTACTTAGTCTGCCAATTTTTTCTTACCTCAATCCACACTTCTCCCTAAATGCGCCCCCTCCCCTTCATACCAAAATCCCAAATCACGCCCCAGTTTTCTGGGGTCACTCATTAAAAGTTGATGGGCCTCGACACGTGAAATGACCGGTGATGACAGATGCGGCCTCGATCCAATGCGACGGACTGGACGGACCACCAGAACCAGTGAAGCGGACGCCTAAATATTTCAATGATTATTCACACCAGGGCTGCCACTAGCCGGTTTAAAGTACAGCTGGTTCCTCAGTAAGTGTTCTGATGTCCAGTATAGAACCGGTTTTACACCCTGCAACCTGACAACTCAGTACAGAGTGAACATACACCAACCTGATAAACAGTATGCTTTACTGGGCAGAGGAATACTGTGCATTGTACTTTACTCTGCTATACTTCATATTTCAGCCATTTATTTATGGTATATTTATTTCCTATATTTAAACTTGATTTAGTCATATTTTGTATTTCAGCCATTTCTTCTCTTTATTTCATGTTTCTTCCATAAATACCTACCTCTGCAGTTCCCAGTTATACACTTGCCTTTCTGTACACGGTCAATCCCTGTCACATGTCACTGACTGGCTGGCGTGAGGAATCCTATTTACTGATGTACAAAAGGCAAATAGAAAAGCTTCAGTCTTGAATCTCATTCATATAATGTACAAGTGAGCGTATGGAAGTAGCCAGGAGCTTCCGGAAAGATGTTCACGGCGTTTAATAGCGTCTTCACGCTCCCTCATGAAGGTCCTGCGTTATCCGTGCGTTGAGGAGCGCATCCAAGTCCCCCCCCCCCCCCCAACGATGCCGGGGCGGGCCAGTCCCGTAATGAAGGAGCAGGACGATGAATGGGAGCCTGCGGTGTGTTGGAGGGGGGCGGGGGGAGGGGCAAGAAGGGACAGCGATGGTGATAGATTGGCCGGCGAGAATGGGGATGCAGATTCACTCATCAAGATTGATGCCCCACCGCTGTGCCGTAAGTGCAATTAAAAACGGGCCTGGCGGAATAGATCTGTAATTCAGAGAGCGATTAGTTCAGCCTGAATCCGGGGATGCCTCGCAACCTTGGGGCGGCCTGAGGGGTCTGTCGCTGCTCCCCAAGTGCGGGCCCTGATATATGGCGGCCTTGGGTGTCTTGGTCAAATCGTCGGGCTGCCTCGCTCATTGAGGATCGCGTTAAGGACCTTACGATCGGGGGGGGGGGGGAGTTCATCTTTTCTCTTTTTGTATGAGAAATGCATAAAGTCAAATCTATATGTGTATATAAATCTGTAAAGAAACCACAACACTTTAGCTAAGGGAGTTTGACTTTTAATTCAAGATAAGTATTCAGATTGCTATCGATTCAGAAATTTATATTATATATGAAGAAAATTACCTTGAAAATGGAAAAAAAAAATAATTAAGAGATTGTGTTTTGTGAATATAAATCCCCAACTGTTTTTGACGTCAGAAGCATTTAATTAAGCTTTAAATAAAACTCTTATTCCCCCTTCTTTCTTGTTCCCTCCATTCAAATTCCATTCTTTTTTATTCTATTGTATAGATTTCATTGTTTTTTTCCTGGTTTCTTTTTCTGACCACTGCCTAAAATTTGTTCTAACCAGTTCAGTTTGAAACATATGATTTGCATAGTAAATGCGAGACAATGCTGCACACTGCTGTCCTGCCGGTTTTTTTTTCCCTCCCCAGACTGAGAAGGGAGCTCACTGGTTAGACACCTGCAAAATGTGAGTTTAGCTGCAAATAACTTGAAAGGACGGACAGTACACAATCAGGATTGCTAGTTTCAAAAGTATACATTCTCCATTAAGTTGGAGAAAAAGATTAAATGTCTTTTGTTTTAATGCCCCATCTTGTAACAATTAGGGATGGACATGCAGGTAAAATTACTAGTTGAATTTTGTGACCCCCCCCCCCCAAATGAGCTATTCTGCCGTCCCAAGCACCACCTGCCAATGACACCCTCTTTCATTTATTTTACTTAATTTCACCCAGAAAACAGATTTGTCCTGGCAATGGCACTGATTGAAATTGAAATTAAACTGAAGAGATATTTTAAATGCAGTTGCATACAAAAACGTTGAATTGCCTGTGCCTTGGGCAGTTATGACGAATGCTGATTTCTTTATTTTTGATGACACTCCCTAACAATACTTCTCCAGCTTATTGGCCACTCCATAAATTCCGCACAATATGCGGAGACCACTCATTCGTGCAGAATGGTAACGTAAGATGTTAAAAGTGACCTAAAACCTAGGGCTAGACCAGGGTGCCCAATCTTATCCGCAAAGGGCCGTTTGTGTATGCGGGTTTTCGCTGCAGCTCCCTAATTAGATTACTAATTATAGGACTGATTGGCGGAAAAGTCCTCACACCTGGGTTTGAACAGTTGACCTACAGGTTATCCCATAAACCTGCACACACACACACACACCGGCCCTTTGCGAGTAAGATTGGCCACCGCTGGGCTAGACAATATAGGAAAAAGTCTAATTGCAATATTTGAAATCTTTGTGATGAATATTATATTTGTAAAACAAAAAAGGAGCTGAACATTAACCCGAAATAAACTATAGTCAAAAGTACCCTGTTATCTACCAATAGAGTCTCTTTAATGGGAAAGGCGTCAGTGCTTCGCATTCTGGTTAATTCACTAAAAAGTCTACTAACAGCACACATATTTAAAAAAATTAGAATGCATTTCACTGAATAAGAATTTCAAGAACATTTTAACAACAACCAAGAATTTACATGTAGGTCTCCATATAAATTAAGAGCATAATCAGATTCTCATATTCGTTGCCACAGAAACTGCTGGCTAATCATTTGCTTTTGCACGATATGATCTCTTTGGAATCCCCAATATTTCTGTGCAGTGAAAAACGTCTTCTGGCGATCAGCTTTAGTTCACGTTGTTGTTGTTGTTGTTGTTGTTGACGTAAATTTCGCATAAATGCGGCACTTTACAAATCCGCATGGATGAAAATGATTATGATTGGCTCGAAGAGCGCATACAGAGCTCACGCAAAAACAGATAAACTTCAGAACGAAAAAACTCAGAATGGATAAATCACAACTAATTATATTGCTGCTGAGTAACATTTAAAAGAGCTAATTACTCAATTTTAAGTTTTTTTTCTTCAATTGTATACATGTCTTGGAATATCCAACAATGCAGTCACATCCCTAATAAGAATTTTGGAGCTCACAATTAGGGAATATGATAAACAAAATGCATAATTCAAAGATTCATTATATTTGTATATCACTGCCAAATCCAGAAAATGTGTCTTCTCAACAAAATCATCTCAACTTCCGTTTAGCTAAAGAGGCATCTCTTCACGGAATCTGCTACTCATTTTCTGCACTTTGGGATCAGAGCATGGCCGTAGGAAATGGGCAGGGGGATGTGTAGGTCAGAGTGCGATGACATATATTGCTGACACAGCACAGGTAGCAGGGATATGCATTATACAAAAACATGTTTACTTTTTAAGTAGTGACCAATACCAGTGATCAATGTTCAGCAGCGCAAAGGGCCTGTCAGATGGGAAGTTTCCAGAAATAAATGTTTAAATATCATAAACACTGTAAAAATAAATACAAAACTGAACAGATTAATTTAAGGACGCAAAAGCTAAACGTAGGAAGAAGACAAATCTATGAAGGGAGAGTGATGCTCTGGCAAAGTTCTGCTGGGAAACCTTTGGTCCAGCCAATGTGAGGGTACCTACGTGACACCTATCGCAGCATCCTGGCAGACCATATATACCCAGTCATGACAACAATTATCAATGGAATAATGTACCCATCTTCCCTGCATGAACTGTTTAGGAATGGTTTGCAGAATGTGACAGTTCAAGGTGTTGCCACGGCTGCCAAATTCCCCAGATCTCAATCTCATCAAGCATCTCTGGCATGTGCTGAAACAGCAAATCTGATCCACGGCAACTCCATCTCACAATCTAGGTGACTTGAAGGATCTGCTCCTGACATCCTGGTGCCAAATACCACAAGACACCCACTGATCTTTCGCAGTACATTTTTAGCGGTGCAGCGGTGAAAAGTGTCCCCGCTTAAAGTTTCCTGCTGCACCTCTTTCCGAACGTTGTGTATGCTATTTAAACTGGTATTGTGGTATAAGAAAAATTCATATCATAATATCATAACAATAATAAAAAATGGTTTTCGGTACGAACCGGTGTACCACCCAACACAAGGTAGCCATAACTATTATAACTCATTCTATCCTTTGTTTACAAAGTGTCCAGTCTTCTTAGATCTGTTTGTTCGCAATGTGTACAATTCTTTTCTAATTGCCAAAAGGTGTAGTGTGATATTTTGGGGTCAGATATGCAATGAGATGAACCTAATAATCTTAACCAAAAAATTCATGGCAAATCTGACTTCATTTTTTAAGACCAGCAGCAGTTGCACCCAGTTCAAATAAATCAGACATTTTGAATTCTGCATTTAGAACAGCCTCAAACAGAAAAAACGGGGATTATTTTGTACTTGTGCACGTTCATCTGCTAATATACACATATAACAAGGTTTAACAATCATCGATTGAGCATCAAAATCATACCTGCCGCTAGGCAATGCTTGATTATAAATGTCACATTCTTTATTTCGTCACCAAATAATCTACTCCTTAAAATTAATTCTCTGTTTTAGAAATGTATGTCACATCTGGTATGCATAGTATGGATTGTGGTTGAAGTACAGCTTTCACAGATCAATTTACTACTTTGGCGAACATTAAATGACTGTAAGAGCCCTCCGTCCCCCCCTCTTTACTAT
The DNA here is from genome assembly GCA_019775895.2 of Stomatorhinus ivindoensis. NCBI lineage: Eukaryota > Metazoa > Chordata > Actinopteri > Osteoglossiformes > Mormyridae > Stomatorhinus > Stomatorhinus ivindoensis. Next base: position 852,515 of record JABFEB020000079.1, on the reverse strand, counting down.
GTCAATAGTGCAATTAATACCTTTTGTTTTACAAATGCAAGTGACTGCTCATATTTTCAACTCAAGTCTACATTCAAACGTTCATCCAACAGTGTGTTCTATGGAGTCATGTAATATATCGGTTGGTATATCACAATTTGAAATACAGTGGCGTTCCGGAGACTGACCAATCCACATTCAGCAAGAACTTAAGTGCTTAAGTGAAATCCAGTGGTATTTTACAAATCCTGTCCCAGCTCGAAGTCTCCCCCCTGACCTGGATTTTGTGGGCATCCTTTCCACTGCTCTCCCACCTGCTTCCACTACTATTCACACTGTCAGCTCCACACCTACAGAATTTGCAGCATTTCCCAATCCAGTTCATGGGAGCCTGAAGACAGTTCACATTTTTGCTCCTTTCCAGTTCCCAGGGAGCTGGGAGTGAGCAAAAATATGGAGCTGAGAGGGAGGGAAAATGTGCACCGTCTGTGGGTCCCCGAGTGGGGAACCGCGCTTTAGCAAAGTGGCTAAGTTTGCCAGAGTACTGGTACTGTTGCCCATGAGCAAAGCACCTCCGTGTTCAGGTAAACTCAGCTCTGCTTTTGCGGTCATGACCTCAAACTTTCCTCAGTTGTCAGTCGCCTAATTAATCTGGAGCTTGTTTTCTTTTGAATGGACTCATTTTCCCGTTACTGTAATATTATCATTGTAACGTAATGAAAGTGCTGGGTTACAGGCCTGCCTGTGTTTGCTGTTCTGACTCTGCAGTGTACAGCTGATGTAACGCATGAGCATAGTGCTTTCTGACTGTAACTGTCAATGATATCTGTTGTCTCTCTCAGTACCAGGTGCCCAGAGAAAAATTAAAAAGAGACCTCACTGCAAATCAGTATGTGTCTTTGACAGCAAGAATTTTGGGTGAGGAGATGCAAGCAGTCATACTGATTTGTCTTTCCAGTCTGGTTGTCTCTTCTTACAGACAGATAAACCAATATACGATCCTGGAGATGATGGTAGGTCATCATTTATGTGTGTAATAAGAAAAATACAACACCTGATAGTGGAACAGCTTTCCAGAATGACTCATGGTGGATTACTCTGTTTTCTTATAGCTACCTGTTTGACGTTAGTGTTTTTAAGTTCTCTGATAGGCTGTAGACTGCTCACCTGACAGCTAGGGTTGCCACATCTAAGTTGTGGAAAACTGGGATGCCCGCAGCAGTTTTCTCCATAGTAATGAATGGAGAGTCTCCATAAAGATATAATTACAAACCTGTGTGTGTTTACATCATCTTCACCCAGTATCAAATGATTACTGACAAATCATCAGGAATAATGTTTCATCAGTATTTCTGATTCCAATGACGGTTTTCCAAACTAATAATTTAGTAAATTTGGTTACCGAAATAGACAGTATCCTTCCTAGCCGAGGTGGCATCCTAGGCGAGCATCACCGCCAGTGCCTCCCATTCAACGCAAAGTGAGATTGGCTGGCAAGTCGCCGCCCCTCAGAGGCTGGCCGCCAATAGGATTGACTGGCCTTAGGAAAAGGACACTTAGAACCTCAAAAAAGGAGACACTTTCAATCGTTGGGGCAAAAGAACACCCCCGTCTAGCATATACCTGGTCATCAATATCCCTTTGAACTCTTTTAGCCATCGCAATATTTGAATAGAAAGTATAACAGTCCAAATTAAAGAGTCGCTGGATTGGGGGTACGTGTAATATCGGAGGTGAATACCAAAGCGAACAATTCTAAGCAGATCTTTATCTAAACGAACTTAAACCAACAGATTCACTGCAAATATAATTTATATAATTACTGACATCGCCGAAAAATGAAGTTCACCGACTGCGATCCTACACAATATGGCCTATATCATTTGAGTGGCATCTTTTTTGACCAATCGGAATTTTGTAAACGCCAGTGTCGTGAAACTACGCTGCCAAATAGAAAACGAGAAGAGCTTCCCATTTCAAACGCAATAACCCAATAGACATGGTCTAAAAGGCATGTGGGCGGGGTTCAGCAAATCTGTTCGGTTTGGTGTGTTTATACCCGTCGCCATTTCAGGCGACAAAGTGGGTTGCATTATCTTTGAGCTCCAAAGAACTGAGGACGAAGGAAAAACAACGCATATATGTTCAGCAATATACGTTGAAGTCGCCGAGTTTTAATAATTTTAAACTTTGAGTTCTTGGTGAGTATTTTGTTTTGGGATTTTTTCTCTATTTTTTATTTTTCTTGGATTTTTTTTATTTTTCTGTCAAACGGGTAGACTGTTGGTTTAATTGTGACGTACATTTTGTGAAGCGATGCTGCTGCCTAGCTAATGCTAATTAGCTATCTGGACTTTTGTTTCATTTTTCCCCTCGAAATCTTTTGATAAATAACGATTTTTGGAGTCTGGTTAGCTTGCCAGTAAGATTGTGTAGGAATATGTTTTTTAAACAGAAAAATGAAAACACTGGAGATTCTAATCTACCGTAAATGGACTCAATCTATTTTTATTCCTTGGGAATCTTTTTCGCTAAATGTTGGAGTTCATAATTTAAATTAGTAGTTTTTTTTTTACGTTACTTTGCCTTTTCCAGTTATATTTTAGCATTTGAGACAGAATTTGGAATTAAAATTTTTTGGTTGACATTTTTTTGTTTTGGGGCTGTAGATGTGACCAAAAGCTGACAATATTATTTTTAAGGAAAGATCTTTTTGGACAAGAACAGTGGCCTGTTGTCTGTTTTTCATCCAGATTTTTAACATCATTGTGGCTTTTTTAAGACTCGAAATTGCCCTTCGAAGTGTTCACCGATCACGATAACTAATAATGCGCAATGTATGTTTTCATTAAAATGATTTTTTACTAATGGAAGCAGCAGTGTTGTCTTTTACTTGTCTGCGCTAGATTTAGATTAATGATTGGGATCGCCGGAATAATATTGGCGGGAATACTGGCGTGATATAGTCTTGAGTAGGCCATTGCTCTTTTGTTAATACACCAGGCATGCAGTCGTGCATGGCTAGGCCGGTGTCCATTGTTAGGGCCGGGGACGCTCTGTAGCCTACGGATCGCGCCTAGATGCCCGAATGCAAACGTGCTTTTAGGCTAGTGCATCTAGGCGAAATCTGCCTTGTAGGAACTATGTGTCTGCGATCCACCCTCTTGTCTCAATCCGCTTGTATTTATTGCGTAGCGCAAATAAGTTTTCAAGGATTTCCGTAATATTTTGTACTGATATATATGTCAAAATAGCCGCGAGAATGGATCTTGCATCGGTGCTGGGTGTGGCCACAGCGAGCTGGAACTGTAGCGTGACCTATATTATCTGGATCTTGACATGGATTGTCTTAATACCAGACCATATGCATGCAATCAGTGCACGATTAGCATATCACATAACTCGATTATAGCATGACCTGTGACTGATAGCTCACTTTTCCCGATAGGATGAAGTATTTAATTTTCCCGAATGTATGAGCTAAGTTGGCAAAATAAATGCTTTGGTTTGGGATTTGTCACTGTATGGGACTAACCTACTGTTGTAATTTTGTCAGGGGTAATGTATGGCCATATCAGGCACACACATTGATAATGCACTGTTGCACGCTGTTTGTTTTCCCCTAATTACTCTGCTGTTGTCTTTTACCCCCTTGGAGATGTCATTGTTACTGCTTCCATCATTCTCTAATTCCACTTTTTATTTTTTTATTTATTTTTTTCAGTTTTTGCTGCCGCTTTTTTGATCAGCGAACGACCCGTAAGTTACATTTTTAATTACCTCCACTCATGCAAAGCAACAACTGTATTTTAAAAATATCCGTTAAGCTTTTTTGACAGCCTAGCCATTCCTTCATATGCAGCCCCCCCCCAAAAAACAATCTTTTGTACTTTGGTCAAAGCTGATTTTTGCATTTTTGTCAAGTTGCAAAATGTCTGCAGTTATTCCATTAGCAGAGTACATTTACTGTAGTAGTTCTTCCATTAGATGTATATATTTGTGTATTAGAGCTGTAGCCTTTAGTCACACCTCAGTCCTGTACAGATTTATTTTTGGGCTTTCAGAATGTTCATGTAGACATTGATGTTGGGCATAAAATCACATGTCCGTCGCCCCTACAATTGAGTGGCCATTAAATCGTCTAATGGTGCATGTTTATTGGACAGTCAGGAACATATTTTACACCTTTTATGTAGTTTTGGTTTTAATTTACAAAGTTCAGTTTCACATTAACTCCCTGCAAGAAATGCTGCTGTTCCTAATCAGATTTGACAGTGGTTCAGTCAACTAGCAACCAGCCCCTGTATTTTACCCACAGTGCCAGAGCTTTTCAATGGTTTTACGATGACATTTTCGCAACAGGCAGTGTGACTGAATGCACCAGAAAGTTAGGGTTTAAAAAATTTTTTTTTTATGGATTGACTTGTGTTTTAGCATCTTTATAATGGTGCGCCATGAGTTTTATTTTAATAGGATGTTCGTCCTGACACATGCATCTCTTGATTCCCGAGGAAGACTGTTGTTTTCATGAACATTGGGGAGCGTCTTGAGTGCTTCTGCCCTCTTTCCTGATTGGATTGTCTTAAGGCACATTTTTTATTGTTGGTGTTTAATATTAATGCTGTATTGTCACTTTGGCAATTTCTCGATTTTGCTGTAAACGTTTATAATGTATGCAGTAATTACAACGCTGTGTTTGTGTGTGGTCTTCCTCACAGCTTATTCCCTTGTTTTGAGCTCAGTGGTGGAATCCAGTGAAAAGTGGGGAGAGCTGAACCCCATGGTGGTCAAAGTCTGTTTTGATGCCTCAGGAAAACCTTTTAGGGAAATGCTAGTTATTTGTTCTTGGAACCATGTTATTAATATTAAAATTTTTTTAAATACTGTTATATATCCGAGGCATGAATCAAAGCTGGCTTTGGTTTTCTGAAATGCTTCACCTTCCTTCTGAATTCAGTGAGCATTTTGTTTCTAGTTTGTACTGGGAGTGTGTAGAGCTGCATGTGTCCCTGAATGCCTGTCTGGTTCCTTCACTGAGGATGGTCTCTGCTCCCGTTTCCAGCATCTGCTCCCCATCTGCCTGAATGATGTTGCATCTCATTGAAACCAACGACTGCCACTACAGGCACAACACGCACCAAAAAAAGTTACAACTTGAAAATGGACACGATTCGATACACATTTGTACTAAAGTTAACATTTAGATTATCATGACATTTATTCAGTTGGAGTAGAATGCTCCAAGTCTTAGTGTAAATGTTTTTTTTGAATTTCCAGTTGAGAGAATTTTTCAGATAAGAACTATACGAGTGTTTGGAACGTCAGAATAGCTTAGAACTTTCACTTGCACCATTTTCCCCAATGTGTTCCTTAAGGTTAAAATATGCAGTTTTGAGTCTTGGTACTTATCCTCTAACTAAAGCAAGTGAAAGCTCTGCAGTAGTGCAAAATGTGTATCCTCCAGGGCTATTAATGAGGTCCTGTCAGCACACACACATACACCCAGTCACATTCCGGTTTGTTCCATCAAAAGCACAGGCCACCTGATCCAGCTAACCGGACACTCAATGAACAGTCACGTGGGTGAATCTGTCCTGCTTGTGCCGGAATATGGCGTTGCACTGCTCTGTAATCAGCCAGCTTAGGGGAAAGTAGCTTAGCTCACAGTTTGACATGTCCATTTGGGCATCTGTTTTATGTGGGTGTAGAGCTCAAAGCATTGAGCATTAGGCGTTCAGTACTTTCTTCATAAACAATTTAACTACCGCGTCATTCATACATGATTCCTAAGCATGTTAAAAAAAATAATAAATGTAGTGTTTAAGGTGGACGAGCCTTGGTGCCATTAATGGCAGAGCTGGATTGACTGCTTCATTTCTTAGAATCAGCTGACCTGCTTCTTCTGACGCACAGGTTTCAATCAAGTATTTCTTGGTGAGGCGGGTAACTCCGCACCTCCCAACAGCAGTCAGGTTAGTTTAGGTGCCTACAAGGCAACTTTATCTTGCGTATATATGCACATCTGCTTGGGCAGTACGATTATTCTATAATATATAATAATAATTGCTCTCTTTTTAGTCGCATCACTCCTAAAAATGAATGCTAGCTGCCAAGTGAAGTTTGATATTGTCACACGGCAAATAGGTAAAGGGTTCAGATAAAAATTTCCACCATTTGTATTTGTCAAGGTATACTATGCCTGATTGTCTACAGTCCACGTTTTTTGTGACATGGACCTACCTGGGGGGTCCGTAAGGACCGATCTGAGAAACGGCGAACTAGACCATCAGGCGTAGTAGGAGAGAGCAAAAATGTGGACTGTCTGGGAGGGAGCAAAAATATGGATTGTCTAGGGGCCGGGTTGGGGGAAACTGCCACTTTTATATAACAAAGAGCTACCTTCAGTTCTGAGTGACGATGTTGCGTTCTGCAGATGTGGGTTTCTTTCTCCCTTCTAAACGGTGCTGGGGGGGGAAGGCGGGGTGTGGCGTGTCCTGTTGTTTCTTATTGATGTCTGTCACCAATGGCTGCAAGCTTGTTGTTTTTTAAATTGTGTCTTTATTCCCTTTCTTAGGAGAGCAGGAGAAAAGTCCCTGAAGATAAAGACTGAAAAATGATTGGGGGTGGGATTAATGGGGCATGGGATCAGGTTCTGAGCCTAATGTAGTAGTGAAACACTGCCCGCTGCCAGTCATTTGAGTAGCTGCAGCTGAAGTCAACCCTAAGCACAGTTATTTAACCATAACTATCAAATTGCCCTTCAGACACTGTTCACCCGAAGCACAGTCCCTTTCCTCCTACCCAAAGAGATTCCTGAACATATGCCAGTTTATCCCACATGGGGAGCAGTTTCAGATCATTGTCCGCACATCAAAGTACACCGTGTTTATGTGTATTCCGAGGTCAAGTGTGTATCACTTCCATTTCAGCCTCCTTTCTCCCAAACCAGTTTGCAGTTTAAATCTCTTTTCCTCATTTTGTAAACGAGCTACTCCAGAATCTTTTGGGCTCTGCTTCTTATATTGGGCTCAGAACCGGGGGCTGCTTCACAAAACCGCCATCAAATGGGGAAAGTTGAACAATAACCTTTTGTAGTGTGACGGAGGTCTGTTCTTTGTCGTCTCAGTAAGTCTCTTGGGGGCGGTGCTGCGTTCTGTGACGTTAAGCGGAGCCTGCTGGGATTTGTAGTTTCCCTGAGAGGGAGGCAGAGACTCCTGCTCGCACACACTGGTCCAACCACAGTGACAACGTACATTCAGACGACCAGCCCGCAATACAGGCACTATGGAGTGAGTGATGGTTCTAT
>JABFEB020000079.1:778832-803091 GCA_019775895.2 Stomatorhinus ivindoensis | reverse complement strand
GGCAAGATGCAGGTATAATGGACTGATGGATCCTTTCTTCATCAACAGGGTCTGCAGCTATATGCAAAAAAAAAAAAATCACGATGCGGTAGAGATTCCCTCACTTTAACATTATACATATAATATCTGAACAGACCTGGTTGTTAAAAGCCGTCCCGCTAAGCTTCTTCCCATACACAGCCAGTTCTTTCTGAACAATCTCCTTTTTATCAAGCAGAGACAGGTGTCCCATGGGAAACAGGATGGTCCCCTTCTTCTTGGCTAGGGTTTCCCGGAGGACCGAATTAGAAGTGACACTCAATACGACAGACACGCCCTGCGGAAGCAACCGGCAAAAGGAACAACGGCAGGGTCAGGTATGCAGTAGGCACACAGAAAGCATTCGGTGGTTCGCCCTGAATTCACAGTACCTGAGGGAGGCACTGTGGTATCCAATCAGATACTAGCTGTCCTCTGGCATCTTGAACTAAATCTGCCCCATCGATCAGCAAGGCGAGTGATTGGCTACTCTTGGCATGGTCAAACGTACCAAGTAGAGAGTGGAATTCCGTCAACAGGCCTCTACAGCAAAAAGAGGAAACATAGTAACTGGAAACTCTAAATCATAACAAAATAATACCTGATCTGACTGTATAATGCAAAAGAAATCTTTTTATCAAAACTTGCCGTCATTTTTCTGTTGATTTAAGAACACATAGCCTGAAAAATATCATCACTGGGGAATGTTTGGCTGATGATTGGACGTACTTATAATTAGTACGGAGCGAAACCTCATCGTCATGCTTCCCCAACCTCTTCCTCAGGCAACGGATGAGGTAGCGCAGTAACTGCTCTACGTTGTAAGCGGTCGGGCTGGCAGCAGTGAAATAGGAAATGACATCACATCCAGAGCCTTCTTTGGATTGGCTAGTCCTCAGGGCATCAGCCAACGCAGCCTGTTTGAAATGTACATGCATAAATAAAGGGGATTAAAGGGATTAGTGAATGCAGTCCCATTTTCAAGTTTTATTTGTCACATACACAATTTTTTTACAAGCGCCACTGTGCTGTAAAATGCCCTTCTGTGTTGTGGATTGTACTGCACGTTTCGCCATGCACAAAGGGAACAATCGAAACAGTTAAAAACACAAGAATGAATAGGAACAAACTTAAGATAAACGCAAGAATAAACTGACTATGAAAATGGTGAGAAAGATGGGAAATATGAGGGTGTGAGCACATTAAACAGAAGGAAAGAATTTTAAGACTCATTTATGCTTCTGGGAACGTTCATTCATTCTTTGATTCAAATTACTATTGTGGATCTAACAGATGTATTTACCATAAACACAGTCTTTCCATCTCCTGGACCTCCTTCCACAAGCACCAGCCCCCAGCCGCCTCTGCCCTGAACGTCTGATATTGCCGCAGCAACCAGCTTGCCCCGCCCATGACACTGCCTCTGCTGGGCCTCCTGGTAGGACTCCTGCTCTGAGACCTCCGACATGGGGGCCACTTTGTGCACATCCTGTGAAAACAGACACTTCTCATTCCCTGAAAATGCTTATTACTTTAGCAGAGCGTTAGTGCCCCACAGGCGTTTCTACATTCAAGACCAGGGGCCTGTATCATAAAGCTGGATTTTGCGGCTAGAAAATTTGGTGGATTTAAAGTCATTGTCATTCACTTACATTTAGCGCCGACTACCTTAAATCTGGCAAGTTATCCAGTGAAGCAAAAAACCCTGCTTCACAATATAGGCCCCAGATCTGAAGAATGCTTGGGCATGAGCCCACACAGCTACCATGACAGTCCACCCCAGATTGTCCGACCTCAACGTAGAGCCTCAACAAAGCTTGCCACAGGTCTTCAACCACCACCCTCTCAAACTCCTCCAGACCCTTTAGATGGGGTTTTCCATCTTGAACACCAGCCCATTCACAAGGGTAACTGAGGAAAGACAAGCAAAGGCGCAGAGAACAAGACAGACAAGGATGACATATAAAATTAGCTAACGAAAGAATAAGAGCCAGCTGGTAAACAAAGCAGATCATGCTTAGAGGAAGATTTGAATGCCAAAATGGCTGCTGTTTCACTTCTTTACTAACACAAATATAAGAAGCACATGCAAAGATGCACAAATTAACTTTCTGAAGGGAAATCATAAGCAAAAAAAGCAGGCAATTTTCAGCTAATCTTGTGATAATGGAAGATGGATAAATAGAAAGAATAAACTATCATCATGAGGATTAAACAGTCGATTAACCACCTGCTGTATTCATGATTAAAATTTGCCCTGTTTTTAAATTGGGCTTCACACCAAATTCATGAACAGGGATCTTACTCTGTGGTCACTTTCATTCCTTTAGAGAGTATTCTGCTTTTAAGGTCTGACATTTTGGATTCAGCCTCACTGGATTCTGCAGCAAATTCTGCCCGCCATGCCACAGGGACAGACCTGAGAAGAGAGGAAAAAAAAAAAAAAAAAAACACACCAACACAGGGCAAATTTAGGAGGAACCACTGAAGATGTCAGCTATGTTCTCTATGCTGACCTACACGTCCATAACTTATACATCCTGCAACATACAGGACCAGCCAAAAGTCTGGAACAATTTTTAATGCATTTGCCTCTATTTTAGCTATGTGATTCAGCTTCAGGGCAATGAAGTAATGCATATCAAATACCGCAACAACAAATAGAGGTGTTCAACATCTAAGAACTTTCTCAAACTTTAGACTCTTCAAAATAGCCAACTTTTGCTTCAAGAAGCACTACAGAATATCAACATTCTTTCAACCAGCTTTCAGATGTAGCCACCTCTAATGCTTCTCCAACAGTCCTGAAGGAGTTTCAACAACTCCTGGCCACAAGTTGGCTACCTTGCCTTTACTCTGCACTCCAACTCATCCCAAACCAGCTCTATAGGGTTTTGGTCAGGGAATTGTGGGGGGCCAGGTTATCTGTCACGGCACTCCATCTAATTCCTTGTAGTTACTTAACCTCTAGGTGTGCCTAGGCTCCATACCTTGTTAAACAAACAAACTCCGGACATCTGACTGGCAAATCTGACCTGGAGATGGGCAAATACAAAATGGAAAACTGCAAAATGCTACGCACTTGGAAATGTGTGCAGACCGGAAGTAGAACAGCATGCGGGCCTGAGCGGAATCCGTGTGGAGGGCCTCGAACTGACGGATCTCCATTTCGGTGATGGACAGTCCAGGCGGGCTGGACTCCAGCTGAGGAGAAAAAAAAGAACGAGTGATGAACGAGAAAGACGAATGTGCATCATTCACAGAGCGCATTTTGCATTCCCAAAGCGAGAGGAGAAGGAGTCACATGACACAGATGGAATGCCGCAGAGCAATTCCTGAGCAGTCGGCGGCGGAACCTACTGGAGCATTCGCCACGGAAACCTGCAGATCTTTGAGGGATGGAGTAGGCAGAAACACAGCTAATATTCTACACCCCAGATGTTCCCATAAGGCAATAATATTAGTTACCTCATGATACTTTGAACAATAATATGCACAACAATGGTCAGACCTCTTTTCTAGCCAACACATTGGTGCATATCGTACATTATATGCCATAATCACACCAAGAAAGGATGCGATACAAGATATTAAAGATCATTTTAATACAAGAAAAGCATCATCATTTAAAACAAAACTAACACTATTTACAGTGCAGTTTCGCTACTAACCAGTACTTAAATAAAAATCAACTGCTCGATATGATAAAATGATTCTAGGGGCGGTTACGGAGTCTCTCAATATGGGGGATACGTCTCCCCCAACCCCATTGGACGCCCCTGAACCTCCCCTCTGTAGCAGTGTTTGTAATTAGAGATTTGAAAGTGAAAGTCCTGCAGGCTGCGTTTTCCCATTAGTCGCTGCATCCCTCGTAATTCACTTGATTAAAGGCAGAGGGCGAGAGCGAGCACGCCAGGTCTTACCCAATGGTACTGTGGCAGGTCCGGCAGAGCGGGCCGGGGAGGCACCACACCATACCGCTCCCCCAGAAGGCCCAGCAGCAGCTGGCTGCGGCAGACCTCGACCAGGCAGAGCTGGGTGGCACGGCAGGCCTCCTCCTCCGTCACGCCCCAGCGCAGGTCCACCTCGTGCACCCAGAGGCCGTAGGGGGCAGCCCTGCGCCGGAGCTCTGGGAAGACGCTGCGGACCAGCACGTCGCGCTCACTGTGCATGTCCCGGAAAGTGGAGGACACGAACACCCGCACCCCTCGCCACCTAAACCAGGATGGAGGAATCGCATCAATCAGAAATGAGTGATGACGTGGGTGGGTCCATCAGCCTCGATGTCTGGTAGGTGAACAACAAGCAGGTGTGGAGGGAATTTACCGTCGTTGTGGGATGGCGGGAATGGGGGTGAGGGCGGGGTCTCGTCGGACCTGATCTTTCCCGTCCGCCGGCGGGGGGACGTTGTGGACCTTGTCCATGTGATCCACGTGGTCCAGAAGCCGAGATGAGCCTCTTTCTGCCACAAACCTGGAGGAAGTTGGAGATGGGACGTAAATAACATCCAGCGCGGAGGGAGAACGACAGGACGATGGAAACTGCAGGAAAGATCTTCAATATATACTTTTTCAATATTTACTTTTTATACAACATTAAATTAAATGTCCAGTACAGATGTTCTGTATACAATTCTTCATATTTAAAATGACAAACACTTTTGTATATGTTTGAAACTATTTTATGAGAAAAGACACAAACACTGAAGAAACAGCTATAATAAAGATAAACAGAATCAACTGCTTTACTGCCAGTGTAAATCTAATTAATTGCTAATTAATTGCTGATGTTAAATGGCCCCCACTTGAGGATCTGTTCGCTGAATCCATGGAGGTTTATCCAGTTTCGATCTTTGCTGGCAGTCCAGACGGTGGGCCTGAAACAGGCAGGGAGGGGTTACTGGGGGGGGGGGCTGGCAAGTTTCTCCAAACATCAAAACAACAGTCAAACACACCAATGGCAAACAGGAGCCATGTGAGGGGGGGGCAAAACCATCAGAGTAAGACAAACATCTGGAAGGTGACGGCAAAGCAAGAGACGAGGGGAAAAAAAAAGTCTTACTTTTGACTAAGATACATGCTGACAACCAGGGTGTCATTGTCCGTGTGACTAATGTATTTCGTAATATTTTGGCACACTTCTGGAACGTCATCAAAGCATATTATCGTGTCTACCTAAAAAGCAGGAAAACATGAACAGTTAAGACATACATGAGAAAATTATGACTAATGCAAATAACATGAAACAACTAATTTAACTGCTGAAAGTCCATCTTTGAATGCAGTCACATAGCCTTTACGTATTTAACAGTTCTAATGCAGTAACAGTTCTGAATGTACAAATAACCAGCATCTCAGCTAGAAGCAGGTGGCTGTTGATCAGTTTGTGGAGCCATAGAATTAGTATGAAGATTCACCACACGCCATCATCCTCTATACGTAAAGTACCTTCTTCTTCTGTGCCTTCATCTCAGCAAAGAAATTTGGAGTGGAAACTAGATCATCCTGGGCCAGCTATGAAGGAGGGGGAAGACGAGAATAAAAGGAAGACCAGGTAAGTGCGAGACATGGCTGTGCATCTCCAGCTCAGAGGAATCAGAATCGGCCTCACCTTCATTTGCTCCATCACGTGCGGCACATTCTCCAAAAGCACGTCAGACTTGAGTTTGACCTCCATAAGACCGCCGTAGCTCCCGAGATACAGCTGGGCATCCTCACTGCGGTGGGTTATCATCAATGCTAGCAACACTGCCATCTGTTGGGCCTAGTGGGGAATAGACAAACACACATTCATCACCCTTATGTCACGTCAACTAGTCCATACATCTTCCAAGAGTTTATATCACCTTGAGACTATACATAGCAACCAGACACAGAGAGCATGGTGTCCAATACATGGCACACGCAATCACAAACACAGTCAGGCATTACGGACAAATTAACGGCATCAAATATAATTACATTCATTTATAGAAGACTAAAGCAACAGACAATTAAGAAAGCATTGACAGCCAGTCCCTGGAGCAATTTAAGCTAAGGGTCTTGCTCAAGGGCCCCACAGTGACATCACCCTGCTGAGCCTGGGATATGAACCAGCAAGCTCCTGATCACAGACACGGCGTCCCAACCCTATGAGCCAAACAGCTCCCCAAACAGTCATTAATACTTGAATCAAATCAAATGAGTTTGTTCAAACTTTCAGTGGGACAAGTGTAAGGGAAGACTAAAGGGGGGGGGGGGGCTCCCTCACAGTGACACCGGATGGAGTTTCCTTTTCTGCTTCTGGGTCCTTCTGTGAAGCTGGAAGACAGAAATCTTGCCCGCCGCGCCACTTGCAGCTTTCACTGGTGTAGGTGGAGCAGAAGATCAGGGTCCGGCCCGGGAGCAGGGGCACGTTGTGCTGGCACGAGATCTGGATCGCCGTCTCCAGGGCCTGCAGGTACTGCTGCAGCAGCTTCAAGCTGTATCGCCTCATTCAGACAGAGTGCAGCACATGCTTGTCAGCACAGGTGGAATGTCCAGGTCCAGAAAGTACAAATCCAGACCAAGGTTTAGTTTCAACCAACCAGTTGTGAACCATTTGTACTTTCTGGACCTGAACTTTCCACTTCCAGGGGTCAGTCTAAACATGGGCTTCCAATTCCGTCACAAAACAGTCTTACTCAATGCATAAATTATAAGAATTAACATTATAATTTCATCCATGTAACATTCATCCAGGGCCGAATCTAGGATTTTTTTGAGGTGGAGAGCATAAGAGTGGTCGTAATTCATACAGGGGGGACAACCTTATCATTAGCCAATGATATGTCTGGAATTGGTAACTGACAAGGGTGTGGGCACTACTGCGGCCAATCAGATTTCAGCTAGGGCCAGTGCCCCTGTGGCCCTGCCCCTGTATACACCCCTGCATCCATCCATCATGGAGCCAGCCAGCCTGACTACATGTATTTGGACTGGATTGGATGATTTTACCCAACATGTGTGAATGTGTCATCCTACGGTTAATGTTACCAATTGAGCATCTACTGGGTCAAAAACACTGTAAATGAAAACCTACTCGGCCTTTGAAGCGACAGCCATTATTCTGCCGTCTATTAGGCGACGTGGACACCAGCGAAGCTCGAAGCATGAAGCACGAGGAGCGGCTGCAGAGCGGCGGCACAGCAGGTTGGGCGGACATGTACCTGGCCAAGTCGAGCCGTTTCTTCTTCACGCGGTACATGCGGTAGACGAAGGGCACGCTCAGCGCCTGTCTCCTCTCTTTGCGCTTGGCCGTCTGCCAGTCCTGCTCCTTGAACTCCTTGGCCCTCGGAATCTTGTTCAGGACGCTGCCCAACACCACGGCGTTCCTGCGCGGCTTCACTGAGGCGAGACGCAGAAACGACGGTATCTTACAAGCACCAACCACGGCTGAAGGGGGACAGCCCCGGGGCGCAGGAAAATGAGCTAAAGCCCTGCAGCTGGTCGGCATGGTGACCAAGGGGGTGGAAGGCGAGCTGCAAACCCACTCACCCGACTCGCAGAGGTCCATGACCACCTTGTAGGCAGCAAGAAAGCGGAAGGGGAACTGCCTGCTCTTAACCACCGACTCCTGCAAAGGCAGCACATTAACGTGGCTAAAGCACGAGTCCCTCAGAACATCCGGTTTACGCAAGCCAAGATGTTCGAGTCCATCCCAGTTGATTCATAGCCCTGCTGTCATTGGTTCCATTGGTTTAGTAAAACTCTGAAGATGCTCGCGAGCACCTTGAAAGAAGCTCCGCAGAGGTCCTCCTCGGCCAGCGTCTGAGACCTTACCTTATTGATCAGCCGCGCCAAAATCTTCTGGTGGTGTTTCTTACTGATGCCGCTGGTGATCAGGTTTCTGATGTTCCTCAGCATGGCCATGAAGGGAAGGGCCCTACGGTCTACAGGGGGCAAATAAGAAGTGTCACAGCAACGTGCCCAAAGGGCAAATTCCCAAAACTCACTCAGGCCAGTTTTTTGTTGTCGCTGAGATGAAACTGCTGATGACCGAGTCAATTGTCCTTATCATACGTTAGTGTCGATAAGCAAAACTCACAGTCCTCATGTAACCCATTAACCCATCGTTCCAAAATGGAAAAATCTCAAAAATGTATCCTGAGCGAGTTTTGGAAACTTGTTCTTTGCCTCCGAATATCAGATCTACTGTCTACGTCATACAATGTGACACACAATACAAGGCAGACGTAACATTCTATGTCCGGTCACCTTAGAAACTGCAATACTGATCAATCTCCCAAATGTCCAATACATCTGTATGAATACATAGCTTTGTATAAAGCCGAAATTTTGCATCTCATAAATGCATAAATATATGCGCAGTGCTGGTCTGGGGGATGCCAAGCGCGTTGAAGGTAGCCTCTGGTGTGACATCGTGCACTCTCATCAAGTGTGACAAAAAGATTTTTTTGAGGATTTTCCAGGCTGTGGTTGTACAGGAACCAGCCTGCATGATGAGGAATGGTTGACTGCATATATATTTGTGTGTGTGTGTGTGTGTGTGTGTGTGCATCCACATTCTGTATATACATCGTAATTTATTTATGGTCTTATCTATGTCGTACATTCCCCTCCTTCTGTCTGGATTACCGTTTTGTCAAGCCCTGAGAGAACAGCAAAAATCTTTTTGTTATACTGTCAAGCATAACAACCAATTCAATTCAAAACTTTTAAAAAGTGAAAGAAAAATGCATAGCTCATATTACAACAGTCAGGGAAACTAAAACTCAGATAAAACACTTAACCGTAAAATGCTCAAATTTGCTCAAATGTTCGTCACGCACACGCAATGCGTAACGCGATATCTGCGCTCTGAGCTATGGGTGCGCCCTGAGAGCGTGGCCTCCGCCCAGACGGTGCCCGTGATCGCAAGCCCGTGCGTAAGCATCGGCGTGTGCATCAGCCTGCGCGTCAGCCCGCTGACCTATGAGTCTGGCCCACGTTTTTGCCTGGTTCCCCTCCTGACTCAGCATCCTGTCCCAGGTGTGAGGCTGCGCCAGCTTCATGCGCTGCCCGGCCCAATCCGGATCCCAGGTGCCCTTCAGGCCACTGCGAATAAACTCCTTGGCATCCTTCGGGTACCTGCACAGAGTACGGGCATTACTGTACTGGGGCAGACGCTGGGACTGGCGGTGGCCGGGATCGTACGACCCTTAGCCCGCACATCACCTCTTCCCCAGGACGGCCATGACGAGCTCAGCCGGCTCACTGATATGAAGCCTTTGGATCATCTTCTTCAGACTGAAGACGCTGCTGCCTTTATCCACTGCCTTGTGCTCCGTTGCTTCAATCTGCAGACACATGGGTGTCACTGTAGTTTGGACTTTTTTTTTTTTTTAAATGTAGTTTTTAATCTTTATATTACTTTCAAATTTCATTTGAAATCCAGGTTAGATTTAGTCAGCTATCAGTGTAGTTTAATTAATTTTGGGGTTTTTTCTATATCGTTTTCTATAGATTGCGTTTAAGATTTTATTACATTTTTTGGTTTATTTGTCATGATCCGCCCGTCAGAGCCTCCTGTGTGCCACGCCCCCCCTCGTTACCTCGTGTCTGTTCCCAATGGAAACCAGCTGTAGTCTATCTCGTATCCGATTGTCTTGTGCTTTTAGTCTGTGTCTCAGTCAACCCCAGTCAGATCCCTCATTTTGTTTGCCAGCTTCGCTTTATTTTCTTGCTCCCTTTTGCTTTCGTTTTGTCTGCCCTGAATCCCGCGCCCCGTTTCGACTACGCTGCCTTCCGCCTGCTTCCCTGCTCGCCTGACCGGCAGCGCGGTCGTCACAATTTCTATGGATAGACTGAAACTTTTCTAGAGTTGTTTTATGTGTCTGATCTTTAGAGAATCCTAGATGAATAAACTATACATTACGTGTTCAATTATTAATAATCAAAATTAAATAAATCATTGCTATAGGCACATAGATATACCATTTTAAAATGGTAGTTACCTATTTCACATTTGTTTTTATATGTATAGTTTTTGTTTCCAATTTTTTCCCTGTCTAACTTTATTGTAGTTGTAGAAAAAAAAATCTTATAGTTCTAGTTTTTTCATTAATGACAAACACACACACACCTCAGATTTGACACACGTTTCCACATCTGTGCCTGTAGGCACACTGCACTGCCTTAATGTGATTAATATTTGCTATCCAAAAGTGGACATTTATTTTTCTAAATACAAGAAGCCACGTATAAACCAGGACACAGTGTATGATCACTGGGTTCAGAAGCACAAATACGAAACCAGCTCACAAATTTCTGCAGCATCACTGGATTGGACTTCAGGTGTCTGGCCCAAGTCGCCCACTTCCTCGAAGAAGGTTTCTGGGGGACGCAAGAGACGGAAGGTGACAGGCGAGTGAGAGACAGAAAGAGGACAAGAAAGGGATGGATGGGAGAGAGGCAAAAACAGGAGGGATAGTTTAGGGATAAAGGTATAAATGGTTACTAAAGCCAACTAACAGGTTAAAGAGGTAATCTGTAACCAGGATCTTGGCCGACAACAGTGCCTGCTTGGTTTAAAGCAGTAATAAGCTCCCTACTAAAGGAAAGACTAAACCGTTTAAATTAGTACAGTTGGGAGTTCAGTGTAGCCTGAAAATAGTCCTCTCTTCCTCGTTCAGTCTTTCCGTGTCCCTGCCTGGCTACATGGGAAACACACGGCACATGTGCCTAGACGGGAGGGGGGTGCGTGGCAGATCAGCCGCACTGTCCGCGCCGCCTGCGTGTCACCTGGGTAACTGACGCCTTGCCCCGGTAGTGCTTGTTCCGTTGCTTGCGCGTGTTGTACTTGGCCAGCTGATATTCCGTAAACTGCCTAAATTTATCCGTCAGGGCCTTCTTCAGGCAGGTGGGCAGAGCCTGGCTGAAACACTGTGGAGAGGGCAGGAAAATGAGGCGTTTGATTAAACGTTAAATCCCAGATGTATTAAGACCACAAACGTATCATCCAATCAATATTAATGACAACCCTTTCAGACTTCCTTATTATAAAACCAAACTGCCACCTCAATAAATAATATCTAACAACAATCTCAGATCAGTATTTACATTACGTAGCATCTCAGTACCAAAAGCCTCAACTCACCTTACTGTAAAGCCTTATCACTTCCAGCCAATCAGAGGGCAGCTGCACTGCTGCACAGAAATACCGGCGGAGATGCGGCTTCGTGGCGGGCAGGTGTGCTGCCAACGCCAGCAGGAAGTTGGCCGTAAGGCGAATATTCAGCTCCTGCCGAGTGTACACCGCCACCTAGAGGACAGGCGATTATGGTAACATTGCATTCACATCATAATTCAGAAGAAAGTACAATGTGCGTGCACCCTTCATGATAGCCATTTAACCAGCTTCGTACTTCTGGTGTATTTGGTAATTCATCTCTGCACTGAGAGGCCTGCCTTCCGGGTGAACTCACTTTGAGTAAGAACTGGGCGTCTTGCTGAGACACATCCTCTGCCAGGCCCTTCATATTTGTCCACAAAGTCTCCTTCTTGTCCCAGTCTTGCTCTCCCGGGGGTGTGTTTTTCATCACCAGGGAGAGGCAGATGGCGTTCAGCAACAGGTACTATGGTAAACAATGTAAACCACCCTTACGCTAGCCTTCTGAATCAGAGCAAACTGCAGTTTACACACCTTAATGACCACAGGTCATTTACAATGAATCCTTTCCTGGATTCTAGTGTCCAAAGTGGTTTAGAAATCAGTGCACATGACTAGAAAGTCAGTGGTTAACACATTCAACAGGTCAGCCTATTATAAGCAAAAGCAACTATATCAACAACTTTTGGCAATTTAAAACATCAAACAAGTAATTTGGAATATTTGACAATTAACTGTAGAATCTTTTGAAGATTTTGTAGAAATGTTTGTAAGACATGAAGCTACGAGGTACAAAAGCAGCCCTCTATGATTTCTCACCTTTTTATCCTTCAACTCTTCCTCCAATTGGTCATTGACCTCCTCACCTTCCCCAAAATCCTCCTCATACAGCCCAGGAAGGTCCTCCTCTTCCTCTGGAACAGGCTTTGCTGTGGACGCCTCAGTGCGGTCCTAATGTACAAACACAGCCAGACTAGGCATTAGGCATACGTAAATGCAATCAATGACAATCTCAGTCAAGCAGAGCGGGGTTGTGAAGCCTTACCATCAACTGGTAATTAAAAAAGACATGAGTAAGCATATGTACATATGCATTTGCAAGAAATGTAGTGACAAGATGAGGCATACCCCACTGCAAACTTCAGTTGCACACTTCAAGTCTTCATTTATAACTGGCATCTCTGCTCCTCGTCCTCCACCTCCTTCTTCTTCTTCTTCTACCACTGACTCAGCAGCCACATTGGCCAAGTGAACAGATGAGGAGGAGGTGGGCCACAGCTGGACACAGGTTTCATCAGAAGCTTGGAGAACAGAGGAGGAGAGCAGCCCCGGCGCCCGTGCGTGTGCAATGAGGTGCTGAGGGCTGCTGAGGAGGAGCTGGGGAGAGAGCAGCGGCGAGGAAGCGGCAGTGGAGGACAGCCACGTGGGCTGCAGGGCGGGCGAGCCAGCCTCGGTCGCCCATGATGGGGACGCACAGCCGTGCTGCAGGGCAAGCGCCAGACAGGGGCCCGAGAGCGCCTCCGGGGCCCGAGCCAGCACCCGGTTCTCAAGATTCAGTCCGGCGCCGCTGGTCAGAAGCCCTAAGGAGCTGGATGGTTTGTCCAAGTCTGCGCTGGGTTTCAGCAGAGCCAAAGGCATCATTGTGCTGGCCGGCCACAGACAACGCTGCAGAAGTCTATCTGATGGGACTGGGAAAAATATACAATAATAAACAAGTGTAATGCCATTTTACCACCACTCTAAGAAACGGCAACAGAATGTCACATAATCCCAGCTATAAATCCAATTACTCCTTCTAAGCTACTACTTTTTAATAGCAAATTTGCCTTTTGAGAACACAAAATTCACAATATGCAACATGACATGACCAGTGCACAATACTAGCTAATGTTCTATTCGCATACGGTAGAGCAGGACTTTCCAACACAGAGCACTTATTTTTTCAATATTTTATACATAGGCCATAACGATTTTTAAAAAACTATTCTGTATTATTTCCTACCATAGTAAGAAAAAGGTTTATGCTTACATAAAACGTTAACGAGCAGTGAAATCGGTATTAACCTCTTATGCGAAAGTAGGTCGCATAGCAGATGTATGGTGTAAAAAAGCATTTGACAGCACGAAAGGTTTAACTTATTTGCCAATATAATTACACAAGAAGATAACTTCGAACAATGCTTTACCCCATCTCTCTCTCGGAGAAGTTGCGCATACTCATTCACCAATCGATTTAGAGCCGGTTCAGTATATACCAAGTCCTGAAAATCCAGTTTGAGGGCCTACAGACTCTCCAGTTCAAGCAGCAAAAAGAACAAAGTTCGCCTTATATCAACACGGCGCACCCACAGTACTACGTACTATGTGACAGTCCCAAAAACATCTTGTGTTTTAATTACGAAAATAATTTTTTTAAATTGGATCCCATTCACTCATAACTTTGAACTATTTCAGCGTCCCAGTCAGCATAGACAAACTTCGTAGAATAATTATTTGATGAGAAATAAGTCCATGATTAATATTATTGCAATAGGCGATAACGTATACCATGACGCCATGCCGACTCTACGACGGGAAATACAAAAATGCTTCGCGTTACATATGACACTATAGCTATGTACTTATTACTAATACACAAATAACATTAAAACACCATTTTACCGTTCTGCCATAATGAACGCTGAAAAGTAAACTCGGATTCTCTTTGCTCTTCTTGTATACTAACAGGGAAGCGTACGTGATATCTGAGTTCAGTTTCATATGTTTTTCCTGCCGCCAGCCTTCGTTTGTTTAGTTTGCAATTCAACGCAAAAAGCTGATCCGAGATCAGCACCTAAAAATACTAAGCGGCTACGCGTGCTCCGCGTCAAAGCGGACCATTGGTCAGAATGATCGGACCGCCTACTGTACGGATCAATCAGGATCTCTTGCATGCTTCATGAGCATTTTCACGTGATACAAACTTCAGTTTTATATGTACTGATGAAAATAATTAGTAAATTCAGAGTCATTTTGACCAAAGCATCTGACTTTAAAATGTGCCGTTTTATTAAGCGCTCAGATTTCGTTCATATAATATTCATAATTTCACTCTTTCATGTAACTATTCCATTTTTGGTCATCGTGGTGGACATGTTTAATGACAACTAACGGTTAAAATATTATTTAGCTTAGATGCTAATTAAAACTTTCCGGTTTTATGACGACAGGACACGCGACCCATGACACGGACCCTAATGTGCGTGCCGAGTTGTACGAACCCGAACCGCAAACTGCGCGCTCACGTTTATTCTGGGTTAAACTGTGTTACGTTGACCTTGTGGATTAGAAAGAAATCAGTTCTTATCCCGTCATTATCATACTGAATTAATACACTACCAAAATATAGGAGCTTGTTAAAACTCAAGCGTGAGATTTTATTGGGGCACAGCAGATCAGTACTGCGGCACGAATCCCAATAAAAGGGATCTAGCAACGCCCATGGTCACAGAGGTGCGAGACAACAGTGCTAACCACGCACCACACTACGTATTAATTACCATTACATATAATAATGATATTATTATTAATAATAACAATAATAATGTTCTCATCATCATCACTACGCAAAATTCCAAAAAGATATCTCAGATGCTGAGGGACAATGCTGGGCAGCACTAATTAGTATTTAAATGTGTTTGAAGTGGATGTGGAAACCCCAAGTTTTTGACATGAACAAGAAGTTCAACCACAGCAGGTTTCATTGAAAAGTTACTGTGTCGATATATCGATTCTGGTTACTGGTTTTATGTGTTCGTTCAGAGAAGCTCTTCCACAAGAAACGTTCTCGGTTTTTAGAATCAAAAGCAGCCACCAGGAGGGGGAATAACCGGCAGACCGGCCGCCTACCTCCGCGCCCCCTACAGTTTCGGAAGCGCCGCTCCGCCTTTAGATATCGGCACGTTCGAAACTCCGCGAGTTGGCGCGCATCTTGCCAGCCGATTGGACAGAAAAGTTCATCCGGCCCTGACGTCACCGCGCCTGCCGACAAAGGAAGAAAAGCCACTTCCTTTAAAGCAGATGAACGGATGAATAGCGTGTTAGAAGAAGAGCAGTAAAGATAGGAAAATGTCACGACACTAGTCAAAGGGTATAGAAGACTTTTAGTCATAAACCCCGATTACAGAAGTATTATTTTAATAAGGCTATTTAAAGATATTTATAATCGAAACTAAAGGCGGGTAGTCGTTACCGATCGCAGGCACGAATTGCAGTCATGGGAACTAGATCGAGTCGTTTACAAGAAGAAGGAGTATCGTCTGCTTTTGAGAAGGACGACATTAGCAGGGGGTCTTGCCGCCGACTGCGCAGCAAGCGGCCTACTAGTCTGGTGGTGGGTTTCTCCGGCAGTTTCGAACAGGACTCGGAGGCCGGTCGGAGCCGCTCGGAGGAGGGCAGCGATTCCGACCAAGGGCGGCAGGCGAGTGCCAGCGGGGGCAGCGCCAACCGCAACCCGGGTCAGGCGGAGACCGTTAATAACAACAAGCACGCCAGCGACGGGAGCCCTACGGGGGAACTTCGCCGTGGATTACTGTCTGGGGAGACGGGCCGCGTCGGTCATCGCAGCTTCTCCGAGCGCCTGGTCGTCAATCGGCAGATTTCTGGGAGGAATGGCTCCGTCCGGCCGGGCCGTGCCCGAACCACCCATCCGCGTCCCGTCTCCGAGGCGTGGATCGGTCGCGTCAGCAACCGCCACGGCAGTAAGTGTTTTAAAACGGAACCTCCGTGGTATCACGACGGCAGCGGTGACATAATCCGGCTCAGTCCTCACCCTGAACTCCCCGATCGGTACAAGCGCCAACATGTCACGCCAGTAATGAGTGTATGGAGGTGCCGATCCCTGTGCACTTCCCGGGATATTCGTTGAGGTGTCCGGATAAAAGGTTTTAGGTGTTACGTGATAAGCAGGGGTACGGATTGTGCAATATGACTGTTTACCGAAAATGACTTGGTTACCATAAGCAGTGCAGTTTTTTTGAACGGGAAGAGTATAAGAAGTTAGAAAATCTTTCACCGATTGGCATTTCCCTTTCAGTTGAGGGGTGCAGCTCTGTGGTTAACGAGAAAGGTGGTGCGGAACAAAATATCTTGCCGTGTTATAGCTTTTAGTTTAATTTGGCAGCCCGTATGATAAGTTTGATTCGATATTTTGAATACACGTTGGCCCCACATTCAAGCCGATTATATTCCTACAACGTGATTGACGTCGTCATGTTCTCATTTTACTGGGAATTGCTTTAGTTTGCCTGGAGGATAACAAGTCGTAAAAGTATCAGGCAGATTGCACTTCTTGATAGCTACAGCTAAGGGTGATGTTGGCTCTGTGATTCATGCTGCTTCTCCGGACACTTTTTAATGGAATGTTTCTGAAGAAATTCCCGTAAGGTAGGCTAAACTTTTGCAGGTGAAGATGTCTCATCAACATTTAAGTGGAAGTTGTCTAGTTTAACACTGGGGTTTACTGGGGGTGTTTCGGATTGAAAACCAGATATGAACTTTGTTACCTTTCTGTCTGCCGGTCACATCGGTTAGGGATTTTCCCCAATGTTTGATAACTATATTCAGACTGGGAGAAAAGTTGGCCAGTTCCTCTCCCACTCGGTTGGCCACAGCACAGTTAAACATGTGCAAATGGGGGGGGGGGGGGTAGCTGGGCACTGGTTTAAATAAATGTGCCCGTTTTTCCAGTGAACTGACTTGAGCGTAACTGTTTATTTGTTCTAAACTTTCGTCTGCCGCATCCTTGCCTTATTAATCGCGACTTTGTTGGCTCGTGGTGAATTAATATCAGGGTTAGCTTAGGTGCATGTGACGGTTTGTGTTGACTGTGGAAGACAAACTTTTAGCATATAAGTAAAGCAGTTTGCCAGAAAATGTTTATTTTTGATGTGCGACTGAATGGGGAGGCTGTTGACGCCCACATGCTATTCTGAGCCCAATGCCTCTGGATCAACTGTTATTGTCTTCCTGTACGTTTGCCACCGTGTTTGTCTTCCCCAAGCAGTGTGATGACTGTATACCAGCGGGATTGGAAATGGGGAAACTTGGATAAACCAGTTGCCAGTGTGACTGGCACACAGCAATCCCACTTAGTCACTTCGAAGCCTTGATTCTCTTGCCACCATTGCTGTTCATTCCCACCTCTCTCCCTCTCCACAGCCATCCGTTGTCCATTCTGCTCCAAGCCATTTCCAGGGGGCAGGATAGAGGATCACCTGTTGAGCTGCCTCACCTCCCCTCCACTCCCTTACAACAGTGAGTACAAGAATGTAGACTTCTGTCCAACGGGCTGCGCTGGCACTGAGGCGGCAGTCAGTCTGCCAATTCCGACGCGAGTGTGCAAATAGAAGGGTACACTGAGATGCGTCAGAGTGGAGTTTGTGGGAAACGCTAGAAGGCTGTCTAAAAGCGTATTTCTGGAGTTCACCCGTGTGGCTATTTTCCCACACAGCTGACACCCTGACCAAAGACTCTGGGGAGTGTTCCATCTGCCTGGAGGATCTCCTTCAGGGGGACATCATCGCACGCCTGGCCTGCCTTTGCGTCTACCACAAAAGGTATGGCGATGTGCCTGGGGGTGGAGCCGCGTGACTTTTTAAAAGCAGGCCTTTGAGAGACTTATGACTCGAAACTGACGGAGGTGTTAAACCGTCCTGTGCTGTTGATGACGGATGTTCTCTCTCTAGCTGCATCGACTCCTGGTCCAAGGTGAAGTCATGCTGTCCGGAGCACCCCTTCAACTGAGCTGGCCAGCTGCGGTTCCGCAGGTAACCTTCCTCGTCCACGCTCCGGGCGTGTGTGTGCACGCTCTGGGTATCACGTGGGGCTGCGCATTACATCTCCACCACAAGCTGCATTAGAGTGCATGCCTTTTGGGTTTCCTGTCTGATTTTCTTCCCCTATATAGTATTGTCTCATTGGACTGAGAGCGGGTGGTTTGGCCCGGACTCATGAATTATTTATTCTTGTTGTCCCGTTAGGAGAGAATTACTCATCATTATGGACGGGAGGAAAAGCGTATGAAGTTGCAGGTTGCCTCACATGTGGAGATGACTATGAAGGCGACTTCTGCTTAGTTTGATACTGGCATGTAAACTTCTGCCACATTCTGGATTGAAAAAAAAAACCGCTGTATTTATTCCTCTTTTTTTCTCCCAAACTTACTGCTGGGCTTTTTTTTTTTAAGACAACAGTTCCAGCAATACAGATCTCTACAAGGAGGTCAGTAAATAAGTGTGTGTGTGTGTTTGCATTGCTGGCATTTCCTGGAGGGCTGAGGAGGGATCTAGATAGCCGAGTGCGTGAGTGCAAAGATGTTTGGTTTGTGTGTGTGTGTGTGTGTGGTTTTTTTTTTTGCCGCTGTAGTAATCTTGTAACCTTTTTTTTTTTTTGAGTCTTTGAGCAATGGGATATTGCCAAACATTACACACGGAGGCTGCTTGTGTTTTTTGCAGCAGACACATTTTTGAAAATAGATATATATTTTTATGTGTTTGGACCCGAACTTCTAGTTTCTGTGTCAAACACAGGC
The DNA here is from genome assembly GCA_019775895.2 of Stomatorhinus ivindoensis. NCBI lineage: Eukaryota > Metazoa > Chordata > Actinopteri > Osteoglossiformes > Mormyridae > Stomatorhinus > Stomatorhinus ivindoensis. The sequence goes on along the minus strand of JABFEB020000079.1, from coordinate 784,376 downwards.
AGCACCGGCAAACTTCACGATCTCGTTTTGCCAAATGAAAGTGTTTCGCTGCCAGATCTGCGGGAACAGAGTCGCGGCTCGTCGAGCGTTTGATGGAAGCTTTCCTGGCTGTTACTCTGGACGTTGTGCTCAGAGACCAGTTTTTAAAATCCCAGTGGGAGTGTGTGTGACTTGTCTTTCTACGGCACTGTTGACATTGGTATATTGTACCTGCGGATAGCACTTTAAAACTCATCTGAACCTTTCGGCACAGTTGACATCGACGTTGCATGTGCTCACAGCAGTGCCCGACAAAGTGGTTATCGAACACGAATGTGGAAAGCGCTCTGTTATCATGATTTTACGGCAAGCAGTGTTACCCCTGCGTTCCTGGTGACTGCAGTCTGATGAAAAGGCTTCGGATGTGGTTTTGTCTGGTGTTATCCTTCCCCAAAAGGGCTGTCCTTAGTTCATATGGCTGACGTCTGTTCTTTGACCAACATATCAGTTAGCCGACTGCATTTGCTGCCCTCCCAGGGAGATTGGGCACAGATCTGAGAAGTGATTAAGATTCTGATGAACTTGATTGGATCAAGTGAGAAACTCTGGAACACTTGCAGTTGTCACTGTTAAAAAAAATAGATTTTTGTGACTGTAAGAATGTCGTGTGTGGTCAAAGATAATTCTTCATGGATGAATCTGTCACGAGGAGACCTGATTCCTTGTGCGTGTTTAAGTCCAGCTGTGTGCGTGTGCGTACGCTACAGGGCCAAAGCAGGCACAGATGTCTCCTGGGGTCTGTTGCCATTGGTTCAGTGTTTGCAGCCTAGCATTTTCCATAGCTAAGAGTTCAGGGCTGGCAGGATCCTGGATGGTCAAATAAGGCTGCTTATTTTGAATGTAGAATTATCTTTACTGAAACAGCCTCCCTCTGTTGAGAATGAGATGTTGGGTGGCCATGCTGTCATGTTTGCGAGTCAAAGGTCACTAGACATACCAGTGGCTTTGTGTATTTGTGCTGCCTCAGTGAATTCATAACTGCTGGGTCAAATGAAACAGTTAATTGGCTCCAGAATATTTGGTGCAATACCTTTATTCCTCTTTTACATGAATCTTGCACCCCCTTTTCTTAACCCAAATACAACTACTTGAAAGCATGAAGTGTATCTTCAGAACCAGAATTCACATGACCTGTTCATTACGTTTTGGCTTTAATTGTAATGGTGAATTTTGAGGATTGTGGTTAACATCACCGTGACAAGGTATCTGTATGCAGATTTTAACACGGACAATCTGTCTTCTCACTATTTAACGATTTAGTATTTATTAAACTGTACATATGTAATATTCAAATTCATTGTTCTTTTGGTTTGGATTCTGATACAGTTTATATGCCCAAATCTTTTGTATGTCTAAAGTTGTTTTTCTATGTATTTTTTACAATAAATATGCATATGTGTGGGCTTATCTGAGTCTCCTCATTCCACGTAAGGAGGGCTTAAAAACCATAAACCATTTCATTTTCAGTTTGTGTCGTGTATTCATGACTGCGTGCGATATAGAGGCAAGCTTTGATTTAATGAAACGTCTGCCGCTTGGATGACAAAATTTCCAGGAAATGCATGACCCTGAACACAGCAGGGAAAAACATTGTTGCACAATTGGGAATTCCACTTCCAAACAATCAGGTTTTACAGAAAGGAATGCAGCATTACATCATTTTCATTATACAGTATATGTAGACTCAACATTTCACCCTGCTTAGTGCATAATAGTTTACCTTATTTGGAAATTAAGATTTTATTTAGCAAACTAAACCAGCTGATTTACAGCTGCAGAATGCCTAAGCAGTTCGTTCAGGAATTTTTCACCAAACCCCTTTTCAGTAAAAACTTCCCTTGATTCACAGAAGAATTGCAACATTACATTATTCAGAGTTCCAGTTACAAGCTGGTTCTTCTGGACCAGTGATACAGGTTTGTGAATAACGGCATATTAAAATAATTATAACATGCCGTGACCCTATACTGGATAAGCACTTGAGACAGATTATACTTGTGAGTAGTCCCTAAATAGCAGAAAACGTATCCATTGGATCTTAAATTTGGTTGGTTATACATACAGTGATAGCTGAGCTTTTAAGGCTACGGTGTACTTCTGCAGATCTTGCTCACCACGTTAGTTTCACGCCTCCGGGGGATACGGCTACCTGAACATGATCGCAGGAAACACTTTCATATTTCCACACTCAAGTTCTGCTTAAATTTCAGGAGGGTTGAAGCAGAGCAACACCGTATTCCGGAAATTGAACTTTAAAGGGGTTTCCCCTTTCAAAGCAATGTGCTTCGCTTAAAAATCACCATACAGAAGCACTAAGGTGACTCAGGAAACAAAGCCCTGCTTAAAGGAGTGGCTCACTGTACCGCTACACCCAGCCTGCTGCCCGTGAAGAATCTGAACGTCTTAGTAAAAAGACAAAATCTAGTTTAAGAAATCCAACAGCACATTGGTTGGTCTAGACTCTAAACCAGGCAACAGGGCCCAAGGTGGAGCCTAACCAGCACAGCAATCAAACTACATAAAATGTTCACAAGCTTAACCAAATATGAACTATTCAATGAGGCCTAGATATTGAAGACTCCCAGCACTGCAGGATGTGGATGAAGACCACAGTAGTGCAGATCTACAATTTGCATCAGACTAAGCAGCTTAATATCAGTTATTTTTAGCCAAGTAAAGATGCTGCAAGCAGCCCAAGACCAGCCAGCTCAGGAGTCAAAGGACTACAAATAGTCACGAGACAGTAATTGACGTCATGAATCACAACATGCGGCAGAAGTTGCAATCCTCTTGTAACCCACTGGTCGCAGACTCCAAGACCTGGAAAAGAAAGGGGACGTTTAGCGACACACGTGAGAGCTTGCATTCGCGGTTCGCCATTAGCCTGCTCAGTGCATGTGTATAATCATTGCTTATCAGGTGAAACACGGACAACATGCAACTCATCACTGCAAGGTCAGCTAATTTGTCCCTCTCAACAGTTACAGGACAAGTAATTTGGGATATATTAACGGGACTGATTAGAAACACTCACCTACAGTACTGAAGCAGGGTCGGTGGACTGGAAACGCAGACCAGTGATTTTAAAGGAGCAAGAGAGAAACTTAACGGGTATACAAGAATCGATCCAGCCATTAAACTTAGAACGGCACTAGGAACACTATACATCCAAGCCGTGCATCGTACGCGATGAGCTTCACTTGCCCAAAACGCGCAGACGCGCCACCAAGCGCTCACCGCGGGCACCAAACACGCGTTTGGCAATGAAAGACATCTTGGAATCCATCAGCTAGGATATTTTATACGGATTTTACCATACAACTCACACAAGGATAAGCACACCTAATATTCCAGGAGGAAAGCCGTATATTTTATGTGCGAAAATAAACACTTTTACACCACTTAAAACACGTGGAGCCGCAGTTTAAAAATCCACCTTGATCGCCTTCGACCAAGAAGCGCGTCCTCTTCGATTTACACGAATTCAATACAGATTGAGAATCTGGAAATTAAGCAGGCAGACGACTAGCCACCCCCCATCTATAGATAAAAAAACACCGGCTCGGTAACACTTAATATTTCCATTTGATAAATACACGCCAATAACACAAGATGGCAAAATGGTAACCACTGACAAAACGGGTACAAATGCCTACCAAAATGACCTACTTAAATAACCAACAATCCCACACCTAATAAAGAAATTTAACAGAACCAACTCCTAGCCGGTCCTCCAGAACGCTGCACAGATAAAGAGAGAGAACGCGGCTCAGGGAGCCTCTTTATAGGAGCGCGCTATCACACCACGTGATCTGTTCAATAATCCGATGCACCGATCCAGGATCAGACCAAACGCGTTCCTCACTATTCCCGACCATCAACATAAACCACATCATAGATCTGCATAGCCATGCCATTTTAAAATTTCAAAGGATGATTTTAATGTTTACATTCCAAACCAAGCAGATACCTAACTTGGAATCTAGTGGCATTAAGTATTTTATGCTGAATAAAAGTACGGTACGGTTGAATTCTTATTTCACAATATTATGATAGTGAAATATTACATTCAAAAATCGAGATTCTCAAAATAAAACAAGTTTGAAATAGCTGCATTTGAAATAAAGAAATGAAAAGAATGAAAACTTCAAACAGTAATCTTTGAGGGACATCAATTTAATACCGCTATGTAATTCGTCGCTCTGCGTCCAACTAGTACGACTCCTTATATAATCTGATTTATTTATAAATGTAGTTTTTATTTAGAAAGCGCACTGACACACCAATGCCACAACTGAACACATACAAATATTTAATATGACACTATTGAAAAATCATTACCACCTGCACTGCATCAGCTTACTTTTGGCCACATGATACAATGACGGAAGCCTTATTGGACATAATAGTCAGGACGTCTCGCTCTTCTTAGATACAGCGACAGCTTACAGTTAGAAATTTTTATGGTCCAGGTAGTATTTGCTTTTTCAGTCCTTGAACGTGGTATAGAAATCTCATTTTAGGAGCGTGCAACCTGCGACGGGATGAGAGTCGTGATTGGTATGTCGCAAGCTTAGCAATTGTGTTTCTTGATTATATTGCATGCCAGTCTAATCAAACCTAAAAGGAAATTTTTGACCCAAAAACGAATATGCTATCAGGCTGGTAGATTACTGTCTTTCTGGCGTGCAATATTAAACAAGGACAGAGCGGATATGGTGAAGGTCAACATTTTGGAAACGTTTACTAGCTGTACAGTTTCGCTTTCGGAAGTGAGGAGGAAGCGCATGCGCGTATTGCTGCTTCGTCTGCTGAGTCCTCTAAGGTCTTGTTTCCAGTACACCTATGTTGTTAGATAACCTTGACAGTATTAGTCAAGAAAATAATTTGACACCTGCCCGTTGGTTCCTTTAATAAAAAAAATGGATGGACCTTTAAAATACCGATTGTTGCTTAAACTATGAAGTTAATTCTCCCGGTAATTATTTAGGATCTTACCATTTGTGACAACTTGACCCAGAAACACCCCGTGTTATTATTTTTGGTGATAACACCTCACGAGTTTGGTGTCATTTCCTCCTCTCACCAGGCGGCGGCTCCGGTTTCGTTGGCAGAGAACTGACCCGGTTTCTATGTAAATCAGGTCACGAAGTCACTATTATATCAAGGCAGCCCGGTCCTGGACGTATCACATGGGTAAAATGCTTCCTGTTTCCTGTCTGCTATATCCTTGTATCTTTTTTCCTTTTAACAATATTTGTCATTTTCCCACTTGGTTATTATTGCCTCCTCTGTTCAGGTCCCACACTTAATGTAATTGGTTAAAATATGACACATAACAAAATGAGTAGCCTATTCAATACAGCAGGCCCCAATGGGAGCTGAGTTTGACCAGCTAGTTCCTGGACCCCGTTTTTCAAAATTTAATCTGGATCAAATTGGTCCGGATTTGGAAATCCCATGTTTTGCTATCCAGGATTAACTGATCTATCTTACTTTTATGAC
>JABFEB020000079.1:734583-744588 GCA_019775895.2 Stomatorhinus ivindoensis | reverse complement strand
GATGCTGTAAAGCGCTTTGAGATGATGTGAAGTCATGAAAATGCGCTATACAAAAATTAATTTGTTGTTGTTGTTGTTGAGATCAAACTGAGGATATGATAACTTTTTTCGAGGTCCTGATGCCCACCTGTAGCAGCTATTCTCGCTTGAGGTAACATATTGTCTCTTTGTTCCAGAAGTTACTCAAAAGGGACGTGAGCATGCAGAGCAGCAGCTGCCATCAGTCACTGGTTAAGACAGTGATGCAGACAGGAAGCGCTAAAAAGTTCACAACCCAGAATACTTTCTGAGGAAACCTCTTAGCTGATTGCGTTCTTTGCAAGAATCTTCAGATTTTTCTCACAGGAAAAGCTGACGGGCTTAAGCCCTAATATGATCATCTGAAAAATACTTTCACTTAGAAAAACAACATCAGTACCTGGCTGCCATCCAGATCAGGGACGTTGGTTGTCCTAAAGTATGACTGTACTTCACATTGCCACCCTATCCTAGCATTTTGAGATCCGTATTCATACACAATCACAGGAAACAGGAGAAGCTCTATATCTTTCTAATATAGTGATCTCCTAATATATCTCCTGATATAGTGATGCGTTGAAGATGCGTATGAATTCAAATCTGCTGACATACCCAAAGAAAATGTATATGACGTCATTTTGCAAGCACGGGCAAAGTGAAGACGTCACGTGCTAAAACATGTAGAACAGAAACAGCATTGTACCATTGTACCTGTGATCCCTAATTGTGAAATCTCCTTGTCAAAAATTCCCTTTCCGGGGAAGAGATGCCCTCATCTCCTGTCTTTGTGGATTGCTACACGTGTTACAGCGACTTCCCAGACAAGAGAACGACTGGCCATTTACTGGTATCATACTTCTCTAACATTGACAGTTTAGTAGTGGTGTGTCCACTATGCCAGTCTATCAAGACCTCAAATAACATCAAAAAGAAAACAAAGTTCTCAAGTAGCCAAAAAGTGTGGAAACACTACCAATGTTTAGAGATTGCATAACTTTATTCAACTGTTGCTCCAGTTACTTATTTAATCGTCCAGTGTTTGATATTTGTAACATTCTTTGATTGTTTATAAACATTACCGCTAATATTCGCGCAGTAATCTCTCAAATTTAACACCAAAAAATGCTAGGTGTTTCCACAATTTTTTGCCACAAGTCTGATGTAACAATAAATATGAACAAACAGGATACAATGATTAATAAAAGACTGTGACGTAATGTTTCTGTTATCCTCTTTCGGCACTCAGTGATATCGAAAAATACCATTTTACATCTTGACATCACAAAGGCTTCGGTTCATTTTAGATGTTAGAACCAGACCCACTAAAACGCATATCCAAATAATTAGTTACCATGAGCCCCGTAGTTTTGCTGTTGAATGGGGCAGACAGGTCCGAGAAGAGCGGGACGCATCTACAGCCTCGGAAAGGAGGCTGAGAGGAGGCAAAGGAGTGAGGGAACCAAAAAAGAAGGAGAGAAGAAACAATACAAAGTGGACTCACCGCTGCTCTGGGGATAAGGACTGTCTGCCTTTGAAGAGACTCAGCTAAGACATGGAATGGTGAACGTCGGAAAGGGAGATCTTCTGATGGCCGCCTTTTCTGAGACCACCGTTATGTGAGGCTCGGGAACGCTGACGAAGGGGGTGGGAACAGGTGGGCAGGTGGAGAGCCGCTCTACCGAAATACGGGAGGTTGGAGAATATACCGTTTTCTTCACTGTAGTTTCTCGCTTAGGAGTCTTCCTGTCAGTGACACATCTTTCTTTCGTGAGTGCTCTCCTACAACTTCGGGCGCCAACGTGCATGATACAGCATGCTGGTGCAGGAGAGAGGGGTGTGTCTGTGACGCCACCCTCTCTCTCTCTCTCTCTCTCTCTCTCTTACTGCATGTCCATGTATCATCAGTAAAGTGACTAAAGTGTATGTAAAAAATATATAGGGGAAGTGTACACATCTCCCGAATCATAACAAACACGGATATTATTCAAGGACTCAGTATTCTGCCGCCCTTTGACCCTCTGGAATGTTAATTATCTCCAGAACATTACAAAAAGAAGAAAACAAGAAAAAACGTGAAAACAATGAAGGAATCGTGAAATTAAGTTCCTTCCAGTAGAAATCTGATCATCGCTTCGTCATCAAACGCTACTGACGTATACAAACACGTGAGGCCAATACAACCATCAAAAGCAGTTATATGCTTGAATTGAAGATTAAGACTCAGCGATGACTCCTCATTCCTGTAATTTAATTCTTACTGTGTACACAGCTTGCTTTGTCTGAGTTTTCTTCAGCTTATATTCTTGAAAAACTTTATTTGCTATGTGTCTCATGAAGTGCAGGTCAACACCATGTCGAAAACTGACGGACATTTTGATCAAAATGCAATTTTTAACTTAAAAACGTAGCCTACATATTTCTGTTTTCCCCTCAGTCGAAACGTCTTGCTACGGACACAGAACAGTCTTACAGCGGAAACGTCAGTCCATGTACGGACAGGCTCACGATCCCTGCGGATGGGACACGTTCGTGCAGAGTATGCTGTCTGAATTATGCAGAGCATTATACGGGCTTTCAGGCTTGTGAAATAGGTTGTCATAAGAATGAAAAATATTTTCCTGTCTAAGATAGCAACTTGGAAAAGTGGCCATGATCATACAGAAGGAATGTGTTCATGAATGTTGTTCACACATTGAATTTGAGTTTTGTGTATGTTTAAATTCGCCTAAATATTACAAATCGTTACCTAACTGACTTCATTACAGTAGTTCAAGCTACAGTATAAACATTAATGTACTAAAACTGACATTTTCTGAAAATGAATCCTGCTGTTCACATTATGGAAAAATACCAATAAAACTAGAAATGCTACTGGTATTTTCTCGTTTCCACTGTGAGCACTGGTTAGCACTGTTGCCTCACACCGCTAGGAAGGGGGTTCGAGTCTCCGCCGTGGCTCCGTGTGTGGATCGAGTTTGCATGTTCACCCCACGTCGCTGTGGAGTTTCCTCCGGGTACTCCCCCCCCCACAGTCCAACATCCTGGGTAACTGAAGTTACTGAATTGCCTATAGGTGTGCATGTGTGAATGAATGGTGTGTGAGTGTACCCTGTGATAGGCCCCCGTCTTGGGTTGTTCCCACATTGTGCCCATAACCTCCGGAACAGGATCCTCCCCATGCTTTGAATGGGACAAGCGGTTACAGGAAATTGATGGATGGAATTTCAATGGATTTTAATCATTGAAGGATACTGGATCAAGAAAACTCGCGTAATTGTCAGAAATGAGAAACTCGCGAATTACACGCATTGACCATTAGGTGGCGATCCATAGCTGTAACGTCAAGGGTTCCTCCTTAAATCTGTGAAGATAGATGAAAAGAGGAACATCGATGCGAGAGACGCAAGTGAATCACGCGAAGAGTCGAGAAACAGGCAGCAGAATGTGTTTGTCAGTTGTTTAATTTAACGATATCTATATATCTTGACGCCTTTAATTGCAATGTTTTATTATCTATAAACACAGTGATATTTACAGAGCTAGAAAATATCCCGAGGCCCTTCTGCAATGTTACTATAACAACTCTCACGGTTTTGACATTTACATATTTAGATAATTAGCCATGTGGAAGGGGCCGTTTAACGCTTTACCATCACGATGCCCTGAGCAGTCTTCTGTGTCTTTAGTACAATAATCATTTAATCACAATATTTTACAGTAATGATTTTGTGGCAGTTGTAAATACTGTGTGTATTGGTAATTATGTCTGTTTTAAGACGAGCCATTGCATTGCGAACCACGTGGACCCACTTTGCGGAAGGTTCTCTATGACTTTTGTATGTTTCTAATTAAACTCGGAGGTGTCAGACTCTATAGCACATGGATCTCACCTGAAAGATATCACCTCTGACCTCTGCGGACAGTGTGTGGCAGCCGGGCCTCAAGTCCACTCAAACGTAACCACCTCTCCTACAGACAGCACTGTGGTGAGCATTCTAGTGCAAGCCGGCACGGGGCCATGTAAGGGTTAGGACTGGGTGCAGGAGTGAGACAGAAGATGGAGTCTGAGAGGCCGACTGAGTGCGAAAGTAGGAGAGGGTAAGCAAAGAGCAGAACGGAGCCGGGGGCGTGTATTTATCTGCATTTTTGTCTATGGTCTTGGGCACAGTGTAGTCTAAGTCTTTACCAGATAATAAGAACCAGATATTTTCAGGAGCAATGATGGAGGGCAGGGAGGAAGGGGGAGGAAGGAGGTGGGGGGGGCGGGATCTCGCGGAAAGAACAGAAGGGCAGTAAAACTACCTCAGAGTCCACAGGAAGCAGACAGCGTCATGTCTGGGGGGCAGCTGCTAAATTCGCTGCAGTGGAGGTCTTTTGGAACTGAAGCAACACTGACACCGAATAACAGAGTTAACGAACTGATTTAGGGTTGCACATGAGGGAAAAGATCCTTAGTAAGGGTATCGGTAGGTGGGATTTAGTACTAACCAGGGGGGAAAGCCATCTTGCTTTAAGAGATATTAGTGAAAGTACTTCGCTGGCGTGTCGTTTTGCAATAAATCATGAATAAGCGCTCGTGCTGAGAATTTTAACGGCGATTATTTTGTTCGTGGTGTTTTGGTGCAAGAAGTTATTGTCTTCTGAGATTAAAAAAGCAAAATAAAAAGTACACAATGTTAGGCAAAAGTAGTTAGAGCGTTTTAAATTACCGTTAAGAAAGACATAGAGCTTTTTCACTGGCCAATCAGGAGTCGGGAAGCGCAAACGGCTCGTGGGAAGGGGGACTGGGGATCTCTGCCGTGTGAGTGACAGCCACGCCGCCCTGTCATGGAAGAGTAACTGTTTGGGAAAACCCGCCCAAAGGCAATTAAGGGCAAAAGACGAAACAAATTTAGGAAAACTTTTTTTCCAACAAGGAAAAAAGAGGGATGGACAGAGGTAGGGATAGGGGAGTTTTAGAAATGATAGAAAGCTGAATCGTGACGCTCCGATCCGATGTTAGACAATACACTTCTACGCTTTGAATTTGCCAAATTACAAGCTTGGGAAAATTTATTACGGATGATTTTTTTAATCTAATGGGATCTGTTTCTTCTCTATTATCCACGACCTGCATCTAAAGTATCGGTGTCACTGGTCAACAGACAGACAAGTAAGGCATAGTAATTTAGCAAAAAGTTACGTAAAGTTTCTTGTTGCGTGTGTTGGGTATAAGCCTCTGCATGCCTTCCAAAGGATATGCGCAAATTTGGCATGGATTAAGGAAGGCATTTCGGCATCCAGAATTATTGGACTTTATTATTAGATATCCGTAGGCAATCTGGAGCAAAGTGGTCTAAGGGAGGAGTTGGAGATCGTGCAACAGCAGTGGAAGAAGTTGGAGTTAGAGCTGTCTGCGAGTCGGAGTGCTCCTCTCCATCATTTTCGCTTCCCGGATCTTCTCCGGTTCTCTTTGGGATGGGGGCCGCGCCGGGCTGGGAGGAGGGGGAATTCGAGTTCAAGTTGGTGTTTGAGGAGGACCCGATGCCCCAGGCACGGGGAGAGTCTGAGCACCGATCCGCAGACAGAGAACACTGCCCCGGAGAGAGGACAGACCTGGAACCGACCAACACAGCCGGTCAGTACATTCCATGAAAGTCTCACTTGTGCCTGTTTTATTTTGCGCGAGTGAAGCCCGAGCGTATTCGCGGCGGTCTGCTTCTGCGTGACGTGCCGCTGCTGCGTGCGGTGTTTGTCTTTGCGGCGGATGTTGTGTCCCCCAGCGCTGCGTGCTGCGCGCGGGGATGTGTGGCGCATATGCGCGCGGCGTGGCGCGCTCCCTGCAGCCCGTCTCGTGCGTTCCGGGGATCGCCTCGCGGACCTCAATGTGTTTTTAATCAGCTGTGCGTGTGAGTGCAGCTAACAGCTGCCATCTGGACTGAACTTCCAGCACTGTTTACTGAACACACACATACACACCTACCTCCTTCCCCCCTCCCTTTACTTTTCCTAGCCATATTTCTCTCTTTTAATCTGCCGGTCGCCGCTTTAAATCACAGTTGTGTTCACCACTGTTACACATGTCGCTGTAAACTGTCCTTTGCATTCTGGTAATACTTATCAAAAGAAAAATAACTTTTCAATAGGAGAGGGGGGTCACTTTAAAAGCTGCATTCCAGTTACCCAGCCTGTAATATTTCAAAGCATCATAACCAAAACTTCACCTTTATAATCTTCTAGGATCAAGCCTTGCGTCTTGCTCTATAACAGGTCCTCCTTCATGTCCACCCCAGGCTTGATTACTGCTTATGCCAGCCGAGTTCGAGGCAGGGAGGTCTGGCTGTTGTGCTTTATTGATGCTCCATGTCTCATTAATAATGGCATATGGGGCCTGTTCCTGCTGTTCATGGCTAAACCGGTGTAAGCAGTCACCCAACACCCTTCACTCAGCTTCGCGACAGAAGCCCTTTTATGGACTTTGTCTTTAATGTCAGGATGTGCCTCATGGGTCTGGCCTAAGCTCTGTGAAGATTGTGTTGCACCAGCAGACCGAGCCCCCCCGCAGCTTGTAGCAGTGACATCATCAGTACATCGCTGTTAACTTGACAGTCACGCGACTTTTTTTGACGCATTGTGTTTCTGAAGATGCCTGCCTTGCTGCCGCTAACACTGGACAGCCAATCAACATCCCCGCCATTCAGCTGCCTTCCAATCAAAGAGCAGGGATGCACTCCCCACCCCCCAGAAGGACACTGATGCAGGAGTACAGTGGGACCTATGAAAGCCTACCAGCCCGCTCTATACAAGTAAGAATCCACCAGGGGGCAGTGTGCATGTGTCTGTTTCCAGTTGGTCTTATTTTTTATGGCTCTGCTATCATTCAATTATGGATAAATATGCAACAACAACAATAATGAAAAAGAAGTAAAGGAATTGCAGGCAAGCAGAGCTAATTTCACTTGTATTTATGGTTTTGTTTTGTGGCGTTGTGAAATCCTGTGATTATTATTACAAGCTGACACTTTTGCTCCAATTAACAGGCAGTCGGACTGTAAATTTAAAATAAGTGCAGCATTTTGCTTGGTAATTCCAGTGCCTCTCAAAACAATGTTTTTGTCCTGTTTTCAAAAGGTGACAACAATTGCCACCAGTATATTAAAAAGTGTTGTGAATTTAACAGGGTTTTGGTGAAACTTCACAAAACGTTTCCTTCCGGAAAGAGTACTTTTTGGAGGGGGGGGGGGGCAATCTGGTCAGTGAAACTCTGACCTTTAACCTTTCGAAGCCGGCTTGCTACCGCAGCACGTTTCACCTCATCTCCCTCGCTGTGTCTCCTTTTGTTTGCTTCCAAACACTGAGCCTCGGCCCCCCTCTGCAAGGCGGATCGTCTCTGCGGTCTTCCCCTGGCCCAGTGACTGTGTAAACAAAGTCCTCTCAGGCTGCCGCGGCCGTAAGTCGGCCATGGGAATCTGGCAGCCCGTTTTTGGTCAGGGGTAGCGGGTCCCTGGGCATCGCCTTGTCATCCTGCGCACTGTCAGGCTTCCAGGAAGCTGCAGGGTCCTGGCAGGGGATGCGGGAGCCGGTTGCATTCGCTCGCTCCTCTCGCTCTCTCTCTCTGTCACTTGATTTGGACGGGTTTCTCACCTCTGTAGATACGTATTGCTCTTTTTAAGCGTATATGAATTTGTTGTTCCCTTTCAGCTGTCACCCCTGTTTTAATGCATTGTTTCAGTTTATTGAGGGGGAAAAAGGTCAGATACTCCCTTGTTTGTTTACCAGGGGGGGGGAGGATTTATGTCTAATTTAATGTGAGTAGTCACAGATCTGCGGCCTTTTCAAACGGGATGGACCTCAGCGGCCTTGCCAGGAAGACTGGCGCTACCCCGCATAGCGATTCGCTTGGAATACGGTTAACAAGAATCCCGCTTTTTATTATTTTTAAGTTACGTCAAGCCCGTAATTATTCTTTTTGCCAGTGTTATCCGGTGAGTTTTCCTTCAGATTTATACTGGCATTTACCGCACTCGTGAAACTCATGTGTATTTAATTTTATTCGTGTCAATGGCGATTAGCTTATTCTCCGCGGTTTCAGCACGTCTCGAACCGTGACCCTGACAGTGACACCACTACTTAGTCACACGAGGCGTCAAAAAAATCTGTAATTGCAGCTGTGTTCTTAAAGTCGCTGGCTTTAATTCCCCACCTATTAAAAGCTGACTGTTTCTGCATCAGCTAGAGCCTGTATCCCGCCCCTAGGGGTCACTGCCGAGACTGGCTTCTGTAATCATGCGTAGAAATTTGCCAAATCTGTGCAAAGCTGGAAAAAATGTTTGGGGTGAGGAAAGATAATGAGGCTGAAATGGTCAAATGCCATTCAGATTAATCTGATTAATTTATACTTTGATTATTCCCAATCTGTTAGCACCGTTTTAAATTCCAGCAGTAAAACAGTGATTTAAATACAGGCAGTTCAGTGCCTTGCGCAGACACTTATTGCAATAAATCTCTCCTCCTTTCTCTCTTAGCTGCAAATTATCTGTTCGAATGGCTGACAGAACTAATCAACTAGCAGCTGTGAACGGATCCCTTTTGATAATTACATTCGTCTGTCTGTCACTGAATCTGTTTTTGGTGTTTCGGGAGAAACAAAATATAAAATAAAAAACACAAACAGCTGACACAGTTTAGTCTTCGCCCTTTCTTTTCTTCATTGAAATTGCATTTACATTTGCACTCCCGGTGAGCGACTGCCAAAGAAAATGCCCACAGAAATGTGTCTATAATTTTTAAAACAGGTTTCGGAATTGCCAGGAACGTAATTAAGGTACTTTGTACATTATCAGTTGAAGGATAATTAACTTATTATTATAATTAGCCAATTATAGTTAATTAGAAATACCTTGATGCTATGTGCTTTTATTGATAACTGACTAAAAGCTGCTGTGGAACATTGAAGGTGACTAAAAACAGCAGACGGGGGGGGTTGCTGGGGTTATAATTATAATGGGGTTGTGATTGTTTTTTCTTTCTCCCCCCTTGTGAAAGGTTTCTGGATCCAGGGTACTTGAATGCCCCAGCATCCAGATCACCACCATCTCCCCAGAGGAGGATTCTACCCCAGCTGGGGGCAATTACTGGGACAGTGGGGTTGGCTGGGACCGGGAGCGCCTATACCTGCCATTGCTGGACCCCTTTTGTTACCGGGACGGCGTCTCCGGGACAGGGTCCCTCAGCCCCAGCCCCGCCTCCAGCCCCTCCTCCCGGGGCTGGCTGAGTCCCGCCTCCAGCTGCGACTCCCTCCTGGTGGAGGAGGATGAACTGGCGGAGGCCGCCACCAACTTCTGCCTGTCCCCGTCATCACGCCCGACGTCCCCCGGCGGCAAGCGGCGCTGGAACTCCCCGCTGCCGTCGCCCGGCACTTCCCGTAGGAGCAGCTACTCCGAGGAATACGCCTGTCCCCCGGAGAGTGTTGACCCCGCCCCCCAGAGCCAGGCCCCGCCCAGCAGTCTGGAAATTAGCATTCCACAGAAGACCAGAAAGACGTCGCTGGAGCAGGCTAGTGGTCCTGTGGCTTCTCACGGCACGAAACTGATAATGAGTTAAAAAAAATAGGGGGGGCTCGGATTAACTTTTTGATGTAACGCGTGTGTGATTTGGGTATGTGGATCAGTGATGCCTTCATGGTGACCGTGGGGGGGCCCTGGTCTCCGCTGGCTGTGAGTTTGGGTTTCCTGGCCGCTCCCTCTAGGTCTCGTCTCGGGATGCGGATCCGGAGCAGACCCTGCCCACGGGCTCCCCCTGCCCAGTCCTGGAGCCGCCGCAACCCAGGAGGGACGCGTCCGCGCTGGGCATGGACTACCTGTCAGTGCCCCCTGCCCTGGGCTGGGGCAGGACCAGAGCCAGTGCGCATAGCCCCCTGTTCAGGTAGGCGAAGGAGGGAAGGGGCTGACGGAGGAGAGAGTGGAGGTGGGGGAGGAGGTCTAGAGAATCGGGACGGGGGGGGGGGGG
>JABFEB020000079.1:701253-715402 GCA_019775895.2 Stomatorhinus ivindoensis | reverse complement strand
TTGATGACTTTGAGAAGACGAAATCTGCTCCTGCAGCCCACGACGCTGGGGCTGCTGCTGCTGCTGCCGCCGCCGCCTCCGCCTCCAACCCATGCAGCGGGAACCAGGAGCAAGTGAGGACCGCCACAGCCCCACATAGGAGAGAAAACAAGCCGTGTGCCCTGTGCTGCCTGGGATAGAGTGCAGGTTCCCCTGGCCCCAAGACCATTATAAGGGGTTAGAAAGTAGATGGATGTTTTCCATCAAATACCTGCTTAGTTAATGCGTTTAGGTTTCTCTTAACAAAAAAGCACTCAGACGTCAGGATGTGTTGCATATTGCTACTTTCCACTTACCTCGGTGGGTGCAAGTTGGAGCTGAGAATGATGTTGCACTTGAGTTAATACCCGGGACCTGTTTCCAACAGCAGGATTTTTTGTTTAGCCAGACAACTTGTCTGATGTAAGGTGGCTGGGTTCATGGCGTCTTTATGGGGCTTTTTTCGTTTGCGTTTAGCCCAGACTACCTTAAATCCAACAAGTTATCTAGCTAAGCAAGAAATTCTGCTTTCTCAAATAGGCCCCAGTTCTAGCCAGGTTGTTAGCCTAACTGATAACAATGCATTATGCATTATTTTGTGCATTACAAACAGTGTAGCAACACGTCCACAGATAGCGGTTGGACGGTTCTGTGCATACAACAGATTTAATGAGACACAAGTAATAAACACTACATAACTACAGTTTTCACTGCTGTTCATAAAGGGTGCATCCATTTTTAATTCTGAGGTTCCTCTGACTTTCCAAATCAGAATTCCGACTTCAAGGGGCTTTCCGATCAAAATTACCAACTAGGAACTCGGAATTTCTGACTTCCGAGCTTAAATGGAATGCAGCGTATTTTGGTGGTAATCCAAAACTGGCAGATAATTTTAGACTATATGCATCCTTAGAGGAATGTGAATTGCGTGCGAGTGCGGGATGGTCCTCTGTGACTGTGGCCTGCCTGTGTGTCTCACGCGACGTGCTCTCTGCTGTGCCAGCCCCCTCTGCTGCTAGAGGACAGCCAGTTCTTCGAGTCGCTGTTCGACGGCGAGATGGCGAACCAGGCGCGGGAGGAGTGGGAACGGGCCATGGCGGAGCTGGCCCAGGAAGAGCCCGAGCTGCTGGGGCAGTTCCACAAGCTGTCCGAGGCCGCTGGCAAAGTGGGTGCGTGCGTTTGTCTCGCCGCGCCATGTGTGTCTGCCCGTGTTCACTGCACATCAGATCAGAAAGTCAAGGCGATGGACCAATAAGTACAAAGGAACCGTTCAGGTGCAGCCCGGCTCCCTGAGTAAACCTTCCAGGTGGAAGGGCTACTTGCCTATGTGCCTGTCTGTTTACTCTCTTCTCCTTGCATAGGAACGGATCTGGCTTCCCAGCAAGAGTTCACGTCCTGTTTGAAGGATACGCTGACAGGACTGGCGAAAAACACAGACAGCTTGCAGGTAGTTACAAGTCCTGATGTGTCGTGAAGGAAAGACGAGGTTAAAAATGTAATGGTAAATACGAAGGTAAGTTGGCCTTCAGTCTTCTGTGGTATCATCGTATTGTTTGACATGGAGAATCCATCAGTCTTTAAATGCAGTAGGTCAAAAATTATATATTACCTTAAGATATTGCTTTAAGAATGAAAGGAAAATTGGAAACCTTTATGGGGGCTTAGAATTCTTCTGTTTATAACATACTAAATTTCCTTTCATTTCTCATTGTCTCTTTTCTCCTTATTGTCTGATGTCGTCCCTGCTGATGTTCAGAATGCAGGACTGGCTGGTGAGGAACTGGCAAAGACCCTACAGGGACTGGGACTGGATGAAAATGGGGAAGGGGGGGCTGAGGATGGGAATATTCTGCCCATTATGCAGTCAATCATGCAGAACCTGCTGTCAAAGGAGGTTCTGTATCCATCCCTGAAAGAGATCACAGAGAAGGTTTGTGCATGAATGTGGTTCCTTGTCATGTTCATGCAATGTTAATAAATTGCATAATGTACTCCGATGCATTGCTGCTACTATACGATGGTTCATGTTAGTGTTCACTGGGAAATTTTCTAGATATGTAATACAGTGCTATTTAGAAATCTCTAAACGATACATTTGGTTGCATGCGTTTTTTTTTGTTTTTTTTTCCTGACGTCACTTAAGCTGGAGAGAGTGATTCTTTCTAGAAGCATTTTGGCACATTATTGAACGGGTGTGCAATCGGCAAACATTCGTGCTTCAGCTAATTCTACAGAGAAATTGGGAGCCCAGTTTAACTGTGTTGAGATGATTAGAGAATTTTTTGAGGAATCTAATAACAAACAGAATTTAATTTTTATCTTGATGCAGTCCCTTATCTGCTGGATTTGAGTATTGAGGAGCTCGGTGTTGATATTTCTCCGGAAATCCAGGTTCTTGGTGCAGGTGTCTGAATTACACTCCTGAAAGTGTTTTTTGCTTGGATGTACAGCTGATGTACATCTTCCTGGCAGCAGTTCCCTGTCTGTAACATGACTGACCGAGAGGCTTGTCATTTATCCCTCGCAGTACCCCGAGTGGCTGAGCAGCAATCGCCAGTCCCTCCCCCCTGACCAGTACCAGCGCTATGAGCAGCAGCACAGGATCATGGGCCAGATTTGCAGTCACTTTGAGAAGCAAGGAGAAAGAGGCAAAGGTGGAGGCGAGGGGGACAGCAGCTTTGAGGAGATCTTGGAGCTTATGCAGCAGGTATGATTGAGATCTGGGCAGGGAAGATGCATGGAAATTAAGGAAACCATGTGACTTCAGAGTTTTATTATCAAGATGAATGAATACGCATTGGTCTAAGAGTCACAGAGCTGTTTTTCCTCCTCAGCTGCAGGATCTGGGTCATCCTCCAAAAGAGCTGGCAGGGGAAGTGGTGAGTATCTGTGGTGATTGGGAATGACCGCTGAGTACTGACCATGTGGCAGAAATAACGTCCCTCACGCTGGTACTCCCTCTCTTCAAGCCTCCTGGCATGAACTTTGACCCGGACTCTCTGAATGTTCCGGCTCCCCCAGGAGGAGGGACAGAAGAACAGTGCTCTGTCATGTAAGCCGAAGGCTGCTGGTGACATGATCTGACGAACTGGGAGACGCAAAGAGGAGTGGCGACATCTACCAGTGACGGCTGACTGGTGTCTAAAGAAAAACCAGAAGACGGGAAGTTCCTCACCTTTCTGCAACTACTCCTGTCTATTAAGAAAAATGAATTGGCACATGTACTCATACCAATTTCTTAGGTCTTACTTCCTACTACACTTAGAAATTTGTCTTCAGTTGATTTGCTAAGCACCTTTCTTAACCCTTCTAGGTCTGCTGACCAGTAATCTGGCAGTTGCTCACTTCTGGAGCACATGAGTACATGTTGTGAAGAGTCGTCGGAGGTTTCTGGCAACACAAGAACTTCAGTCAAGCTGTTTGCCCATTGAGCAGGGATTTGAAAGCAAGTTACTTAGAATCTTAGCTTGAATCTTACATTCGTGTGCTAGAAGTGAGAACATTAGCAAACAGTAATATTAGTGCATCCATTTATATTTCTAATTTCCTACTTGATAACAGTGGCCACGCTGTTGTCTGGCTGGTATCCCCATACAGGACATAACTGTGAATTTTGCTAATATATCCCAAATGATTTTGTGGTGAAACACTAATGTAATCCCATGGGAACATCTTTAGTGATGGGCTACAGTTTTTGGCTGCCTGAATTATTCATCTACTGTACAAAATGCTTTCAGTTTGCCTCTGTATAACTGCTAATATACAGAAGTACAGATCTTTACAGAAAATTTATGTATGTTTGATGCTTTGTGAAACAGACATTTGTTATTGAATATTCTCTGTAGTTTTTGCAGTAACTGAACAGTGGAAAAAGTGAGTCCCAGACACAGATTTAACGGTAGTGATGGCTAATTGCAGTATGAATTTATAAACTAACCCTTCACTGTGTTAGTTAGTTTGTCGCGTTTGAGTGCCTCTGTGTTTCCTATCAATACCCTGGGCTGTCCTGGTGCTTACTCCAGGATTATGAAGAGTCTTGATTCATACTAATTCATCTACCCCTTTGAATTCTTTAAGGGCAAAAGAGATTCCTTGTGCTTGCAATAATTCCTCTCATGGGAGGCCCTGGTCAGAGGAGGAGGGAAGGGTTCAAGGAATTGTTGGAGCGTAGCTGCAGGGTTCTGTCCCTGTTGCAATTTGTGGCTGTCATCGCACCACTGATATGGTTCCTAAATACTGATGGCACATCTATGCTCATTTTTGCATGGTTGATGGCTAGATTATGCCCTTTGTGATATATGCTCAGGGTATTGATAATCAATCATAAGACAGTGTTTGGGCTAAAAAGGAGGATGAGGAATACCTGTATTATATGGGTGATTATGAGTTGTAACGCAGTGATTACAAAGTCCAGTGTAGGAGTAATGACCTTTTCTTAATTTCTAATACGTTAACAGCGATCCTTTATGGGACTTTACTTTTGTTTCAGTCCGGGATACTGTTCATATAAAATATCCGAAAATACTGAATAAACCCGGTTTACACCACTTTGTCTTGACCATTTTCTTTTATTTACATAACGAAATACACACCCTCACCATTTTACCTTCCAAAAATGGCTGTCAGCAGACCGTCAAAGTGGAATATTGCAACGTGGCTATTTCCGCCTTGGAATAATTTGAACAAACTTTATTGTTTCGTCCTCCGCAAGCGGAACCTGCAGCGGGTGACGTGTCAGGGCTTCGCTCAGGGGAACTGGATTGTTACCGGAGACGTAGCCGTGGCCAACGTATTAGCAAGAGAAGAAGCGAAGTAAAACGTAGCCGCATATGGTTTTGCCATTTCAGTGGATGGTTAAAACCAGGAATATTTACATTTGTTTGATTTTCGCTGGAAACAGACGATGTTGACCAAGTTTGAGACGAAGTCGGCCCGTGTGAAAGGTAACGTAGCTTAAATAGACCGACACTTCATACCATAATCGTGGCCTATTACTGTTTCGTCTGGTTCATCTTGTATATCTTGTAACAGTCGTTGTCTGTTGGTCGATAACTGTATGGCTAATCATTAGTTATTTGCACATTGAGATAATTCAGTCCTTGTAGTAGCTTGCTGCGTAACCTTTTTATTTCTGTACAACCAGAGAAGTCACTAACTGGGTACTAATTCAGCATGGGCATGCTGTTCTAAATACTGTAGTAGCGTTATTTGTGTTTGATTCGACTAAAGCGCAGAAAGCTGCCGCTCTCTGCTTGTCTGGCTGTGATGTATCGGGCTAGCTAGCTAATATGTCTATAACATGCTAAGAAATGTTGATTGTAGTGGATTATCGTTATGAATAAAGAAATGTGTCATCCATCCATTTGTCCGTCTTGGCCCCGCATACACTGATGAGGTTTAGTAGTAGGCGTGTCCGGGATTGACGTGAACGGAATAACATATTAGTGGGGGTAATATTTCCTTTAGAAAGTAATATTCTTCATCCTTCATCAGGGCTAAGCTTCCATCCCAAGCGGCCATGGATTCTCGCCAGCCTGCACAATGGAGTCATCCAGCTGTGGGACTATCGCATGTGCACGCTGATCGACAAGTTTGACGAGCACGACGGTAACACGCTTCCCCGTCGTAACTGGGATCCCTTTCCAGTGCATGTTATCCAGCCGACCCGGCACTGACGCCTGGGCTCACGCCGACCAACGGGCTTCATGAGCAGGACAGGCTTTCCGTCATGTGCAGAACGGGTGCGGGGAGGTGGTCCGGCAGGCGAAAATCCAAAAAGCACCCTGGTAGTCAGGTTTTTGAAGGGCTCTGTTTGTGATAAAATCTGATTTTTGAATTTATGTTGTGCAGGTCCGGTTAGAGGAATTGACTTCCACAAGCAGCAGCCATTGTTTGTATCTGGCGGAGATGACTACAAGATTAAGGTGAGCCTTTATGCCGCATGTATGCTGTGTTAAGCACCTGTATATACAGCTATGCTCTGCACCCAAGCCCTGTTCCTGCACAGTAATTATACATCTGACTGAACTCTTTTATGCTTCTGCTGTTCAGGTCTGGAATTACAAGCTACGGCGCTGCCTGTTCACGCTGCTCGGTCACCTGGATTATATCCGGACCACGTTCTTCCACCATGTGAGCTCCGTCTTCCTCCCTCTTCCTCCTCCCCTGTTACCATCGGCACCCGTGCTTCCTGTTCTGCGTTACCCAGAATTCCAGGGGGCAGACAGCGGTCAAGTAGGCAGTGATGCCTGTGCCGGACCCCACCCCTCTGTGTCCCAGACTGGTGACATCACATCACATTAAGATGGAATTGCAGTACTTCATTGGTCCCTGTGGAGAAGTTCCCTTTTCTCCTACCCTGTGTTGCTCTCCATGAGACAAACAGATGCACGTAGAGATGAGAGCAAGCTTGGGGGTGGCAGCACAGGGTCAGCCAGCGTGCAGAAGCCCTGGGGGTGGCAGCACAGGGTCAGCCAGCGTGCAGAAGCCCTGGAGTTCAGAGGCTCAACTGTCAGCATCGGTTTGCTGGCCCTGGGATTTGAACCGACAGCCTTATAACAGAGGTGGCGATTTCAGGTCCAGAAAGTAAAAATCCAGACCAGGATTTTGTTACAACCACCCAGTTGAGCATAAAGAGTCACAGTCATTTAGTACTCAACTGGTTGGTTGAAACAAAATTCTGGTCTGGATTTTTACTTTCTGGACCTCAAATTCCCACCTCTGTTATACGGCCGCCTTATAAGGTCTGCCTTCTAATCACAAGCACAGAGGCTCTGCCCACTAAATCGCACGCTGCTCCCAAAGTAATTAATTATCCCAAAGTAATTAAAATGCTCGTGCCCGCTCCTCAGGAATACCCCTGGATTTTGAGTGCCTCTGATGATCAGACCATCCGCATCTGGAACTGGCAGTCCCGCACCTGTGTCTGGTCAGTTTGTGCTTTTTTGTCAGAATTGCCAGAAATTTCAGTTTCGGGTTCCGCGAATGGATGCTTGCATTACGAAGGCCGTGGGAATCAGTATGGCTTTGCTGTTTTGCTGCTCTGTTCAGCATGCTGTAATATTAATGTGCGTCTCTCACTCTCTCCTCAGCGTGCTGACAGGACACAACCACTACGTGATGTGTGCTCAGTTCCACCCGTCGGAGGACCTGGTGGTGTCGGCCAGCCTGGACCAGACCGTGCGCGTGTGGGATATCTCTGGTGAGGGTGTGGGCCAGCAGGGGGTGCTGTTTGTGTCTGGGAATGGATGCGTGTGGGCAGGGAGGACAGGGGATCTGCTGGGGACACCTGGACAACAGAGGCTCCATGGAGCAGCTGTCAGAAGCTCCCCTCTCCTCCCTGCCCGCCGCCCCCCCAGGAATGGCGGACGCCATGGTGGGGTGGCTTTCAGCGCGCCGATGGAGCATAAAGCCCGGCAGGCTGAGCCAGGACCTTGAAGGCCTGCAGGACGAGCTGGGTTTCTCTCTACATCGCCTCCTAGTGGCTTCACTGGAGTGTTTCAGAGCATTGTGAGCCTTGTCATAGGGTGATTTTTAAAATTTAAAAATTTTTTTAAAATTTTTTTAGACAGAATGTTCTTCTCAGGGTTCAGACACCCAGAACCTCAGCTGTAGCCATCGATAGCATCTCTGTCGCTCTGAGTTGCCTTTGAGAAAAACAAACGCTCACATCACTGAAACCATTAGGAGAGATGAGGGGAGACCAGTGCCCCCTGCAGGCCATTGAGGGCTTGGGTCACCCAGCCCTATGATCTGAGATGGAGGCTCATCTAGGGGTTGGTCGAGGCCTCTGGAAGAGCGCCCAGCATGTCTTTGATGCTTCAGTGCATGGTTTTCCATAGACGAGCTGGTTGAATGTTGTGCATGTCCTAACTGTGTCATCTCACCTGTGTTTGACACTCTAACAATGACCACCTGCAAACACATCTAACGCTCACCTCTCTGCGTACATTTCATTATCTTCCGGTACTGACACGCTCTGAAGTGTCTATACAGTTTCCCTTCGGCAACAAGCATTTGCATGCGTACTGTTTCCTGAAGATTTTTTTTTTGGGTTTGGGGGTGCAGTGCGTGCATTTTGGAGTGTTTTATGAGAAAAAACAGAAGGTAGTAAGTTGAAGACATTTTGTGCCCAGCATTCATCTTTCAGCCTTGACACTGTAACCATAGACCACTGATGTAAATATACCCATTTTCTACCTTCTTTTTGTCTAACCTGACTGATGAACAAACTCCCAAATATCCTTGATGCTATGCTGTAGCTGTAAGAGTATAGAGACAGGAGAGTGGTTAGGGTTGCATCTTTTAACGCCTGCATGCACTCACACGATTACTCACTCAAACCTCCCCTATGTCACCCAGCCACACCCATCCGATCTGGACTTTATATCCCTCTGCCCACTCCGTCCCCCCATGAGTGATCATCCCCCACCTCCTGCTACATCACCCTGTACCCACGCTCCACCAGAAACATTCACACTCGCACGTGGGTTCCTTCCGAGTTTTAGTCCCTACCTTTCCGTCCTTTGGGTCCTCCGCACGGCGGATCCTGCTGTTTGAGTTCCTGGTGCGAACTCTGCTCCTTCCGGTTGTGTGTGTTCTGGCCTGGACAGCCGGTATGACAGTGGTGACTTGATTTAATTAATCAATGACTGATCTAATTACTTATTACATTAATCGACAGCTGTTGGGTTGAGTGTGAAAGGTCGCAGTCATACTTAATGATGATCATATCGTTTTGTTGCAATTTTGCACGCCAATGTTTTGTCCAAAAATTTTTCACGGCTGGGAACTTTTAAGAAGAAAAGCAGCAGTTCTTTAAGTTAAAAGGAAAAACAAAGTTTAGATAAATAATGTGGGCGGAGGGGACAGTAATTTATTATTTATTTAATAAATTATTTTTTATCATTTTCCTTCACCTTTTAATATCTTGATAATTATTGCATCATGGACTTATCTTGACATTATCGCACAGTAAGTTCATTATCATTACATCATTACATCCTTACTTGTCACTGGTAGCCGTTAGGGGCTTCTGTCTGACTTAGAGGTGGGTGGGTTCAGATACAGCAGTTATGAAAACCATGAGTCTTGGGTCTTGCATAGTGGCTGTCGGGTCAGGATCACGATGTGAGCAGGGTTTGCACACATGCGCTTGCAGCGTCTGTCTGTGTGGAGGCCGAAAGAGGGCGTGTGTGTGTGTGTGTGTGTGTGCGCGTGTGCGTGCGCGCGCGGGTCATTGCTGCCTTTCCCTACACCCCTGTTTTTCTTGCACCTCGTGTGTGACCTCTCTCTGCCTCTTACCTCTGCCCCGTGTGGCACGCGGCACCGGGGGGTTCAGGCCTGAGAAAGAAGAACCTCTCTCCTGGCGCCGTGGAGACTGAGGTGCGAGGTATCTCCGGCGTCGACCTGTTCGGGGCGTCGGACGCCGTTGTCAAGCACGTCCTGGAGGTGAGGGGCTGGCTTTTGGCGGGGGAGGGGGATTTCTGGGGAGAATATCAGTCACGCGCCCGGATTTGTGTGTGTGAGATGGTGGTTACGGAGGAGCCGTTGTTGGACCTTTTGAATCTGGCCTGCTTTGGTGAGATACCATCAAGTCATGCGACATTGAAGCTCTTTCTTTGGCGATGCCCATGCAGTGATCAGTGACAGGCAGCAGGGGGCAGTGTGGCATAACCTCATAGTTTCCTTCTGTGCTATAGGGTCACGACCGCGGAGTGAATTGGGCAGCCTTCCATCCCAGCATGCCTCTCATAGTGTCGGGAGCTGACGACCGGCAGGTCAAAATATGGAGGATGAATGGTGAGAGACGCGCTTGGCCGCGGGAGGCTCCGTGCCCCCTCCCCGGACGCTCCCGTGATGTGAGACTCGCCTGGTCCCTCTCTCCCTACAGAGTCCAAGGCGTGGGAGCTGGACACCTGCAGGGGGCACTACAACAATGTGTCGTGCGCCGTCTTCCATCCCCGGCAGGAGCTCATTCTGTCCAACTCGGAGGACAAGAGCATCCGTGTGTGGGACATGTCCAAGAGGACCGGCGTGCAGACCTTCCGCCGCGACCACGACCGCTTCTGGGTGCTGGGCGCTCACCCTAACCTCAACCTCTTTGCTGCCGGTGAGCTGCTGGGTGGACGGGGGCCGCTAAGTGGCTGGTACTGTGCAGCCACACACACACACACACACACACACACACACACTGCTGCTCTGTGTTGCTGTGGTGGACATGCTGTGTCGCTCTGCATGTTAGGAGGCTGTCCCAGTGACGGGAAGCTCGTGGGTTCGAATCCCAGGGTCAGCATAGTGATTTCACCGTTGGGCCCTTGAGTGAGGCCCTTAAGGCCCCTAACCTCAACTGGCCCAGGGCCTGGCTGACTGTGGTTTAGCAGAAATCCTACATTGCTTTGGTTAGAAGCATCTGCTAAATGCTGAATGCAGCCTGTCAGCAGGCCGGAGTGAAGCTTTGGGTGACAGGAAGCTGCAAGAAGGTGCAATTTAGTTTAGATGTTTCATGCCATGGATGTTCTGGGCAGTGACACTGGGATTTCTCCACTGTGTGTGTGTGTGTGTGTGTGTGTGTGTGTGTGCGCGCTTTCCCCCCCCAGGCCACGACAGCGGCATGCTCGTCTTTAAGCTGGAACGGGAGCGGCCCGCCTATGCTGTTTATGGAAACATGCTGTACTACGTGAAGGACCGCTTCCTCCGCCAGCTCGACTTCCACAGCAGCAAGGACACCGCAGTCATGCAGCTGCGCAGGTGAGAGCGTCGCCAGCGCATCTGCGCAAGCGTCTGCGAGGAAGCTTCCTTGCATAAACCATAACGGCATCTCTCTCCTCCTCTGTCCGACCAGTGGGTCCAAATTCCCAGTGTTCAGCATGTCCTACAACCCAGCTGAGAACTCCGTCCTGCTCTGCACTGTGAGGCTCCCACTGTTACCCCAACGTACACACACACACACAGACATGCACACACACACACGCTTCCTAAGATGCACCAGTTGTACTGATCGTACCCTGTGCTCACTCTCCCTCTCTCCCTGCCTTCCCCAGCGAGCCACTAACCTGGAGAACAGCACCTATGACCTGTACTCCATCCCCCGAGAGAGCGACTCCCAGAATCCGGACGGTCGGCACCTCTGCTCTGCCCCTTTTTCTAGTCTTCTGTTGGTGACCCAGACGTGTAGAACGCACATAGAAAGCAGCAAAAAACCCACAATCATTTAGGAAAACGTGAAACAAAGTATTACTGAAAACAATGAAGAAACCATGAAAAACATTTGTTGTATTTGTACTTCAGGGCTAGACACTCTGGGTGTCACTGTGTGTCTGATGCTGCCACACTGGCTTCCTCTCTCCTGTTGCGTTGCCATGGCGTCGCAATGATGGGATATGTTCTGGGTTCTGTGACTCCCACAGCTCCCGAGGGAAAGCGCTCTTCCGGCTTGACTGCGGTTTGGGTCGCCAGAAATCGCTTCGCTGTCCTGGACCGTATGCATTCGGTATGTGTGTGTGTGTGTGTGTGTGTGTGTGTGTGTGTGTGTTTCTTATGGTGGCGGTTACACCCTTCCCCCCCACCCCCCCTAGCTGATTCAGAACATCCAACACTTATGATGGTGATGGATTTTGGTCGCAGTGATTTTAATGGTGATGGTGGTGGTTATGATGATGATGATGGTGGTGGTGATGATGATAATGGTGATGTTGGTGGTGATGATGTTGGTGATGATGTTGGTGGTGGTGATGTTGGTGATGATGTTGGTGGTGATGATGTTGGTGGTGATGATGTTGGTGGTGATGATGGTGGTGATGATGATAGTGGTTATGATGATGATGATGGTGGTCTTCCCCTCAGCTCCTGATAAAGAACCTGAAGAACGAGATCGTGAAGAAGGTGCAGGTGCCGAGCTGCGAGGAGATCTTCTATGCCGGCACAGGCTCGCTGCTGCTGCGCGACGCTGATGGCGTCACGCTCTTCGACGTGCAGCAGAAGCGCTCGCTGGCCACCGTCAAGATCGCCAAGGTCAAGTACGTGGTGTGGTCAGCGGACACCAGCCACGTGGCCCTGCTGGCTAAGCACGGTACGTGCCAAGGCGGGCGGCCGGATCAGAGCCGGCTCCTGGTCAAATTCCTCAATCTTTCATGCGGGTTTAGCACGTGCTGCAGATTACCAACCCGCTCGTGCATTTTTCTCCTCTGGACTCCAGCCATCATGATCTGCAACAGGAAGTTAGAGAGTCTGTGTAACATCCACGAGAATATCCGTGTAAAGAGCGGAGCCTGGGATGAGAGCGGAGTGTTCATCTACACCACCTCCAACCACATCAAATATGCCCTGACCTCTGGGTAACGTGCTTCGCAACTATACTATACCACTATACTGTGCTGTACTACACTGCCACACCCACCCACCAACCCCATTCAGTACACCCTGACCTCTGGGTAATGTGTATCACAGCTATACTCTACTATACTATACTGTGCTGTACTACACTGCCACACCCACCCACCAACCCCATTCAGTACATCCTGACCTCTGGGTAATGTGTATCACAGCTATACTCTACTATACTATACTGTGCTGTACTACATTGCCACACATACTCTCAGACACACAGACCCTTCCGGTGCACACTGACCTCTGGATAGCAGATCAGTCCCTCACGTTAAGCTCTTGTCCTCTCTGCAGTGACCACGGAATCATTCGGACCCTGGACCTACCCATCTACGTGACACGCGTCCGAGGAAACAGCGTCTACTGTCTGGACCGGGACTGTCGCCCGCGTGTGCTGACCATCGACCCCACGGAGTACCGCTTCAAACTGGCCTTGGTCAACCGCAAGTACGAGGAGGTAAGCAAGGCATCCGGGTTCCGCACTGCGGGTCCGGGACTGGATCCTGCCAGGTGGGGATTCCGTAACTCGCTCTGCGACAGGTAACACATTCCAATGACGTTCACCTGCACAGGTGCTGCACATGGTGCGCAATGCCAAGCTGGTGGGCCAGTCCATCATCGCCTACCTGCAGAAGAAGGGCTACCCGGAGGTCGCCCTGCACTTCGTCAAAGACGAGAAGACGCGCTTCAGCCTGGCGCTAGAATGCGGAAACATCGAGGTGCGTCTTCTGAGTGAGTGCGCATCCACCCTGCGTGTGTATGAGTCCGGGGGCCTGACCCATCTCTCCCTGTAGGTGGCGTTAGAGGCTGCGAAGGCTCTGGACGAGCGGAGCTGCTGGGAGAGGTTGGGCGAGGCGGCACTGCTCCAGGGCCACCACCAGGTGGTGGAGATGTGCTATCAGAGGACCAAGAACTTCGACAAGCTCACCTTCCTGTACCTCATCACGGGCAACCTGGCCAAGCTGCGCAAAATGATGAAGATCGGTGAGAGTAGGGGGGGAAGCGTGCGGGGAATCGGGGAAATGATAAAAAAAAATCAGTGTAGCCTGGAATAATGTCATAGCAGGAATGCTACAGAGTATGAGTGTTAGGGTGTGTGACGGTGTTCTGTGTGTGTGTGTAGCGGAAATCAGGAAGGACATGAGTGGCCATTACCAGGGGGCTCTTTACCTCGGCGATGTCAGCGAGAGGGTTCGCATCCTGAAGAACTGCGGCCAGAGTAAGTGCCTCTGTTTTCAGGAGAATGTCCCCGCAATGTGATGATAACCTGTTATTTTTTTTTAGGTCCCCACAATGGAAAACTCACTTCTATAAAAATCTGTGACTGCAATCATAAAACTAAAAATGCCAGTCTTGTATTTTGTTTAGTTACTTATGGTTAAGTTTAGGTTAAGGTTAGGGCTGGGTTGGGTTTAAGTTTGTCATTGTTGGGATTAGGGTTTTGCCCTCAAAGATATAGATGTCTGATGTGTGTGTGTGTGTGTCTGCACAGAATCCCTGGCGTACCTGACAGCTGCCACTCACGGTATGGACGAGGAAGCAGAAGCGCTCAAAGAAACCTTTGACCCGGAAAAGGAGACCGTGAGTTCTTTGTTGCTCAGACTGGACCCTGGTCCCTTCTCTCTCTCTCTCTCTCTCCCCGTGCGCCCGGTTCCCTTCTCTCTCTCTCTCCCCGCGCGCCCGGTTCCCTTCTCTCTCTCTCTCCCCGCGCGCCCGGTTCCCTTCTCTCTCTCTCTCTCTCCCCGCG
>JABFEB020000079.1:682500-701200 GCA_019775895.2 Stomatorhinus ivindoensis | reverse complement strand
CCCCTCCCCCACCGTCCCCCTGACCTTGGGTGAGTGTGGTCTGCCATACAGTGACAGTGCACGTTCTTTGTGATTGAGTCCTTACACCGTGGATGTCCATGCCCCGTCTCTGCAGGGAAGGCCGGTCAGATGGCTGCTGATCTCGACATGGATGCTCCAGGCGGTGAAGGCTGGGGGGAGGACGCAGAGCTTCAGCTGGATGAGGGTCAGCCTGGCAGATATCTCCGAGCTTCTCGAGTCGGGCCTTTTAAGTGCGGATCACCGACCGCCTGCACCCCGCCTGTCCCTCTCTTTATCAGATGGCTTTATGGACGCTCAGGAGGGAGCTGCGGACGAGGCTGGCGTAGGAAAGGAGGAGGGAGGTGGCTGGGAGGTGGAGGAGGACCTCGATCTGCCCCCGGAGCTGGTATTTAACGCCTGACGACACACGGATTGTGAATCTGATTTGCTGGTAGGTTGGACTTCATCATTTTCCCAACCGGTGGGTTTGGCCAATAGGAGCTGCCAGTCGGAGCAGGCGGGGGGGCTGAAGATGGCTTCTTCGTGCCGCCCACAAAGGGGATGAGTCCCACCCAGATGTGGTGCAACAACTCGCAGCTCCCCGTGGACCACGTCTTGGCCGGGTCCTTCGAGACGGCCATGAGGGTGAGCTGGAAAGCCTAACTCGGTCAGGTCCACGGATGGCCAGTTTCCACACCACATTTTAATTAGTCCCATTTTCTTGCTCTTGCTACCCTTCCCAGCTCCTCCATGACCAGGTGGGCGTGGTCAGCTTTGCGCTGTACAAGGCCCTCTTCCTGCAGACGTTCTCCCGGGGGCGCACGTGCTACTCCGGCCTGCCGTCCCTGCCCTGCCTTCATGGTCACCCTCAGAGGAACTGGAAGGAGGCGGGCGCCAAGCAGGGCCTGCCCGCGGTTGGGCTGCGCCTGTCTGACCTCATAGCCCGCCTGCAGCAGTGCTACCAGCTGACCACAGCAGGCCGCTTCGAGGAGGCCGTCGAGCGCTTCCGCGTCATCCTGCTCTCCGTGCCGCTGCTGGTGGTCGACAATAAACAGGAGATCGCCGAGGTGAGCCCTCCGCGGGACCTCGCCCGTCTCACCCAGCGGCACTTCCTGTTTAGTGGACGCATCACTTCCTGTTTAGTGGACGCATCACTTCCTGTGATCTGATGACCTCACCCACCTCCCACAGGCACAGCAGCTGATCACGATCTGTAGGGAGTACATAGTGGGCTTGACCATGGAGACAGAGAGGAAGAAATTACCCAAGGATACACTGGAGCAGCAGAAAAGGCTCTGTGAGGTACGACCGCCCCGCTGCCGGCAAGGCCTGCACCTCCGGGGCTTCAGCTTACTGTACCTCTCCTTCCTGTTTGGTTGATGCCATCGACAAGACCCTAATCGCATTGCTGAAATGCCTCGCTTACGGAAATGTGTAAAAGTAGTGTAGCAATGGAGAAAAATGGAGTATGAAAGAGGAGGAAGATGAGGCGAATGAGGCTGGCTATCAAAAATGTTATCGATGTCTCGGTGAGGACCGGGCGGCGTGTCCTTAACTGTCCTTGTTTCTCGCCTGCCTCCGTCCCACAGATGGCCGCCTACTTCACACACTGTAACCTGCAGCCGGTGCACATGGTCCTGGTCCTGCGTACGGCGCTCAACCTCTTCTTCAAGCTCCGCAACTTCAAGACGGCGGCTGGCTTCGCCCGTCGCCTCCTGGAACTAGGGCCCAAGCCAGAGGTGGCACAGCAGGTGAGCGTGTGCGCCGTGTGAGGCCGCGCGTGTGCCGTGAGAGCCTGCCCACCTCCATCCAACTCCATCCTCCCTCTACAAATGTTCATTTTTCTTCAGACGCGCAAGATTCTGGCAGCATGTGAAAAGACCCTGACAGACACCCACCAGCTGAACTACGACCCCCACAATCCCTTTGACCTCTGTGCAGCCTCCTTTATCCCCCTGTACCGGGGGCGTCCTGTGGAGAAGTGTCCCCTCTCTGGTGCCTGTTACTGCCCCACGTACAAAGGGCAGATATGCAGAGTAACACAGGTCTGTCTGAAACACTATGCTTCATTATAAACCTTTTAGTCATGGTGATTTTTGTCCTTATTTTTGATATTTATCTTCATCTTGCAGGTGACAGAGATTGGGAAAGACGTCATCGGTCTCCGTGTCAGTCCCCTGCAGTTCCGCTGAGAGGATTGTGGGCTGAAAATACGACCTATAGTCTCCAATATGTATTTTGTCTAAATGTTAATTAGTCCGGGTTTAAGTATTTTCCATGTCTCACGGTAGAATATTTTGGCCTACCTACATTGCTGTTTTTGGCTGATTTAGGCAAACTTGGAGAATTACTAAGTAACTACATTTGATGCAAAAACTTTCAGCTATAATTTTCCATTTTAGCATTAGAGGCACTCTGTAAGGGTAAAAACATAAAAATTAAAATGCTTGAACAACTTTTTTTGTGTGGATGTTTTTTTGTGTGGGGAGACCATAACCTACCAGCAACTGCAAACCAAAACAATGCAAGCCTCATAATGAAGTACAGATGTTTAATACAATGATCTCATCGTCAAATATTCACCTTCCAATATTTACCTCCAAATATTTCCAAGGCTTAGTCAACCCCCCCCCCCCTCCATCAACATCTTTTACCTTTGTCTAGGGCTGGGTGATGTATCATATTTTCAAATTACGATACAGGATGGCATAATACCCTTTATATTAATACAGCTCTTATATGAACCTGATACAAACTATCCTAACAGTATACTTCACACCTGCACTAAATGTTTCCCATTCCTTTTGAAGGTCACTTGATAAATTGCATAAATTGACGGTCATCTCTGGCATTGCAAAGTCGCTTCCACCCTCTTCCTGGCTGGTTTCTGGTTGTACCCAGTGTCTCCTGCTTCACCTTAGTGTTGTGTACTGCTGTCTTAGGAACTGAGAGTCTGGAAATAACCTGCAGCCGCTTGCAGTAATATCCATAAGTAATATCCATAAAAAGCGCTATATGATTTATTAATATGCACGAGGGAAGCGCTACCTGAATGATCGGTGAACATGTTACTATCCACAAGTGCTGCCTGTTTTTTTCTGTCTAAGGCTTTCACTGGCCAATTGAGCGCTTTCTTCATGAATATTAATAAGTTTCTCCCGAACCTCAAAATCTGCATGGCGACCGGCCGCTCCCTCCCTCCGTGACCCCGCATGACGGCCGCAGGAAAAGGAAGATCGCGACAGAAGTGCTTCCTGCCTCACACTGTTATGCTCATACAACCAGGAAGATGGGCCCTCCGGCGGCATCGCTCGTCCTTTTTACCCTCTTTTTCGCTTGTAACGGTAGGAAATGTCGCGGTGCCACTATGGTTTGGGGGTCCCGCTCCCGGCACGATTAGTTTAGAAACACGGAATCTCCGTAAAGATGCGCACTTTATTTCTCGTGATTCGCGCTTGTTGTTATATGGAGACAGTCACCATTAGCCCGTATAACAGACAGTCGATGGATGATAGTATAGTATCTGAGTTGAAGACGGAGGCGCTGGAGCGACGCCGCCGTCGTATTGAAGCAGGGGGCCGCCGTTAGCTTAGCTTCCTGGCCGTCGGTGTGCTAAGCTAACGGCTAGCGTCATTCTCTGTGCGGATGAGCGGCGATCCCGGCTGGCCACGCTTTCAGTACTTCTTCCACAAGTTCATATGTATTTTGCTTGCGCCGCAGTGTTTAGATGGTTGCAGTTAGGACACCACTGACTCCATATGGTGCCCTAGGCGAGCATCACCGCCGACGCCCCCCGTCCGAGGCAAAGTGAAATTGACTGGCAAGTAGCTGCCACCTCAGAAATTGGCACCCTAGGCGGCCGCCTATGTAGTCTATAGGATTGCCTGGCTCTGCCTGATTCATTTGGACACACTCCGTGGCTATTTTCAGTTACAAAGCTGTAGTGGAGATAAGTTGGGGGGAAAACTGTTATGGAGAAGTGCCAAGCAGCGGAGAAAAGCCCTGCAGTTTCTGTTTGAGGCCGATTTAACAGCGAAGGGCTTTGTGAGGGTCTGCTGACTGAGTGGTGATCTCTCCCTCAGGTGTAAACAGCAGCTCTGTGCAACAGAAGATCTACGTGGAGCTGAAGAACACTTTTCCATGTGTCAGACTGCTCAACGCCACTCACCAGATAGGCTGCCAGTGTGAGTCTCCGCTGCAAATTGCTCATTTGCTGCTGCCTGGCTTAAATTGGATGCCTACTGCACCAAACTATCTGTATTAGAAACTCATGAAGATTATTTTCTTTGCTGCCTATCTGTGTGCAGTAACATGCATCCACCCGTCTGCTGCATGAATTTTCTCCCTCTGATTCTTTCAGCCTCTATCTCGGGTGACACGGGCATCCTCCACGTTTTGGAGACTGAGTCTGACCTTAACTGGGTTCTAAGCTCAGGACCCAATCCACCATACTTGGTCCTGATGGACACCCAGTACTTCAACAGGTACGGCTCGTAAAGATGGGTGTCGCGCTCGGAGTCGCACAGCACCCCCTGGTGTTGAAGACTGACTGCTGCTTCCTTACAGGAGCACCATGATAAGGTTCAAGGACTCCTTGCGAGTGGCTGGTGTCGTCCTCGTGATCCCCAAGTCCCGTCCCCCGCAGGGTTTCTCCCCGCATAACTCCTGCCCGAACCAGGGCACGGGTAAGTCGTGGTGGTTGCTGGGCTGAATGTTAATAACTGCTGGCAGACGTGACTGGATCCTTAAACACTTGCACAGTGGCGAGGCAGCCAGTTTTAATAACTGTGCTTTAAAATGAAGTTTAATGAGATTAACACTGACCAAAACTGTCCTTAATCTCTCCACAGGTCTGTATTCAAAGAACTACGGTCCTGAGCTGGCAGAGTGCAACACGACGGTGTGGAACCCCTTGGGCGACGGCCTGTCTTACGAGGACTTCAGCTTCCCCATCTTCTCCCTGCACGAGGACAACGACACCGACATCATTCGCAAGGTATGGTGCCTGGTGTGGGGGAGGCCCTGACGGCGTTGATGTATTGCTGCATATCTGTTCTTCCCCCCTGCAGTGCTACCAGGATCACAACGTCGGCGTGAACAACAGCGCCCCCGGGTATCCGCTGTGCGCCATGCAGCTCTTCTCCCACATGCACGCCGTCAAGGACACGGTGACTTGCATGAGGCGCACTGACATCCAGTCCAGGTTCAGCATCAGCCCAGGTACACGGTGACGTGTGTGTGTCACTTCGGACAAATGTCTCTAAGTACACATTTTGTAAATGGTCTCTTTCGTGTCTATGGGCTTTGAGTGTCATTCCGGGCAGATCTGCACCTCCTTCTGTATGTCTGTCTGCTGTAGAAATTGTATGCGACGCCCTGACTGACTACAACGCATGGGCATCCATTCAGCCGCTGAACAACACGGCCAGAGGTCACTTAGTCGGGGAGAAAATGGTCGTCGCCGCCACTCGGGTGAGTGGGGATTGATGCTTTAGCCGCACTGCTGTGGTCATCAGATTCAGATTTAGAATACTTTATTGATCCCTGAGGAAATTATCAGCAGGTCACAGATCATCCTGGCCAGTCATAGTGTGGTGTAAACTGACCTGGATTATTGTCTCAGGGTCCGATAGGGTCAAATGAGGCCCCCTCCCTGCATTATATGTACGTCTTCAGTGGTTTCTGGCTTCTTGGAGCATGTGGCCACGCCGCTGACCGCGTATGTCATGTGGTTCCTGAGTCTCTCGCCGCTCATCTTTCAGCTGGACAGCAGGTCTTTCTTCTGGGACGAGGCCCCAGGGGCAGAGAGCGGCGTGGCGGGCTTTGTCACCCTGCTAGCGACGGTCCAGGCCCTGCGCGCCATCACAGAGGAGACACCGACCCCACACAACATCCTCTTCGTCTTCTTCCAGGGGGTCAGTGTGGCGGCGTCTGTCAGTGGTCTGTGCGTGGTCTGTGCGTGGTCTTTGTCGTCCTGCGGATGGGCAGCTCTTTCACAGACTTCTGCTCTGATGCCCCCATGCTTAGGAGGCCTTTGATTACATTGGAAGCTCCCGCATGGTGTATGACATGAAGAATGGAAAGTTTGTTATTGATCTGGACAACATCCACTCCTTGATTGAGATTGGACAGGTAAACGCATGCACCTCCTTCACCCAGAAATTTATGACCTTTAGTGTAAAAGACTGTTTGTATCATGATGCACAAATACATATCTTCTATAATGTAGTACTACTTCTGTGCACTAGGTGGCACTTCGAAGGGACTCAAAGCTGTGGCTGCACTCTGACCCTGTGTCTCGGAGGAACAGCTCTATTGAAAGTGAGGTGAGGGTTGATGTGAGAGAAGAGGATGGAGTGAATCGCTCTTT
Source organism: Stomatorhinus ivindoensis (assembly GCA_019775895.2). NCBI lineage: Eukaryota > Metazoa > Chordata > Actinopteri > Osteoglossiformes > Mormyridae > Stomatorhinus > Stomatorhinus ivindoensis. The sequence continues at coordinate 694,830 of JABFEB020000079.1, read as the reverse complement.
GTTTCTTTCAGTACATCAGAGGTATTCGAATTCGAGGTATTCGAATTGTAGGCTGTGCCCCCTAGTGGGGTGTGAAGGAATTGCAGGGGGAAACAGGCAGAAGCTGTGTGAGGGGGTTGAGATGGGGACAGACCTATTTCAAAACTTTGTTGTGTCTTTGTGCTCATTGAAGCTTTTCCTTTCCAGGTCAAGAAGCTCGTCAGCAACATGCAGACCGCAGGCGCTGGGCTCAGATTCTCATTGGCTGAGCCGGGCGTCACTCAGCCCCTCCCGCCCTCCTCCTTCCAGCGCTTCCTGCGGGAACGGGCCATCCCGGGGGTGGTGCTCGCCGACCACCAGTCTGCATTCAACAACAGGTCAGGGGCATAACTTTGGATTGAACTTTGGGGGGGGGGGGGGTTGAGGGCCCCACCCATTCATCATGACAATATGATTATTTGGGGGGCGGTTCTGGCTGGTTTTCATTATTTGGGGGGGGGAGCTAAACCCCCCCCCCCCCATCCCCCCTGTAATTTATGCCCATGGTAGAGGATGAGAGGACAAGCTTATCAATGGGAGGCTAGGATTAGGAAGATGAAATGCCAGATAAAATGTATAATATACTCATGGGTTCCGGGCCACGTTCCTCTCCAGGTACTACGAGAGTCTCTATGACAACGCCGAATACCTGAACGTGACCTACCCCCCCAACCTGAGTCCGGAGGAGCAGTTGGAATTTGTCACCAACACTGCCAAGGTATACAGCGACCTCCATTCCTGCTCCCTCACCGCAAACCCAGGAGGGATTCGCGGAAAGGCGTCACGGTGTTGTGTTTGGGTGTGCGCTGCCGGAGGTGACCGTGTCCCTTCCTGTGTCAGGATGTGGCGGAAGTGGCCACGCTGGTCGCCCGATCCCTCTACGTACAGGCCGGAGGCGCAGAGGCAAAACTGCCCAACATCAGTGCGGACCCCAAGATCGTGAGGCCCTGCTTAATGACCGCTGTCACTCTAGGATGTTTTGTAAGGCTGCTTTGGCCATTGCGGCCATTCCTCCTTACCACCTGGGTGATTCACTCCCTGTCGCCCCTCCCAGGTCACTCAGATGCTCTATGGTTTCCTGGTTCAGCCCAACAACAGCTGGTTCCGGGCGCTGGTCGCCCCCGACGTCGTTCAAAAACTGGGTGGGTGAGAAAAGCAAACATTTAATCTTTATGCATGTCCAGCTCTAACTACGAATGGCATCAATGGCCTAACTGCCATCCCGGAGTGATCATGTTCTGCGTGCGTTGCCAGAGAGCATTATGGGCTACTGCTGATCTGCACTGCTTCCTTGATTGACATGTGAGGCTCCTCCCCTTCCACCAGGGCCCCGCCCCCTGCAGTACTACATCGGTGTGCATGATAAGAACGACCCTATTAAGACGTCGACGCGGATCGTCCAGTACATACTTGCAAACTTTACTGGAAGCGTCACCAACCTGAGCCAGAGTCAGTGCCAGAACCCTGAGAACCTGCCAGGAGAAAGCAAGGACGTGAGTCTGTCTTGTACTCTGCTCTCCATCTCCGTGTCGGTCATCTACAGAGTCCATGATATGAGAATGTCTGTCTCTCTCTCTCTCTCTTCCTTCTTGACCCTTCAGCTGTACAGCTATCTCTGGGTCCAGGGCCCCGTGGCCCCTAACAGCACACAGGGGGAGGGTTACTGCATTCGGGCCCCCGTACGCCTATCCAGGGCAGTTTCCCCAGCCTTCGAGCTGCAGGACTATGGCTCCAAAGATTACTCCACATGGACTGAGTCGCGGTGGAAGCGCATCAACGCGCGAATCTTCCTGGTCGCCAGTCGGGATCTGGAGGTAAACAAGGCCTGTTCATTTACATAATAGCTGACAGTAGGTACTGGGTAGCTAACAAAAGCTGTGAGAACATTCCGTCAGATTCTGGACAATCAGTATCCCTGCATTTTCATCTCCGCTTCTGCTGTAGTTTCAGCATAATTTTTTCTGTAAATTCACCTAGTATTTCCCTGTTATCTTGTATGTGAAAATATTTGTAGTCTCTTGAAACATTTGCAGTCATATTGTGCTAACAATGGTAGCATCAGTGTTTTTTTTCCAGCCTTTACCAAGTGCGAATCTGAACATGAGGGTAAATTGAAACCTCCGGTCCAACTTTCTGCAGTGATTGTCAGCTTGGCTGCTCCATGACCTATCATCACCCTGCATCTGTCTCTCTCCCCCGCTCCAGATGCTTACCCTTGGGGTGGGAGTGGGTGTCCTGCTGGTGTCGCTCCTGGTGACGTACTTCATCAATGCCAAGGCGGACATGCTCTTCAGCAGCTCCAGGGAACCCTCCAGTACCACCTATTGAGCCAGTTCTAGGAGCACCTGGACCAACCCGGGTCTGGATGGATGGATGGATGGATGGGCGGGCGACTGGACAGGACCATGTATGAATGGACTGATGAGGATGTAGATGTGTGAGGGAGAGGAGAGGCATAGATACGGCCATAGATGAAGACTGCTACCAAACTTCTGCAGATTGGGCTTTTTAAAATTAATTTATTTTTTTGTTTTGGCAGGATGCAATTTGGGTCGTAGTCTTTATCGTACAGGTGTTTATATTTTTTATGAAGAATGACGTTTACTTGCGCTAAGCACTAAAGCTTAATCAGGGTGTGTGTGTGTGTGTGTCAGTGAGACAGTGCAATAGATTTTTATGTCTGTACTACACTGTTTAGTTTTCTCCCCCTCATGAAAGTGGAGCATTAATTGCCACGGGTTACAAATGAGAACAAAAACTTAATTCCTTTATTGCAAGTATAGGGAAAAAAATAGAATGAGAATGTTAACTGCTCTAATTGTTTCTTTTATTTGTGTTGAAATATGATGACAAAGATCTTTAATGTCTTTGAATTGTTACCCCTGGATGTATTTCAAGGAGAGGAGCAGACAGTGGGTTTCTTTGTAATTAAATAAACATGGTTTCGTTTCCAGTTTTCTGAGTTCTTGAGTTTCACCTGGAACTTTCGTCACATTAAATGTCAAAATTACACATTAAAATGATCAACAGTGGACATTAGTTGTAGTCCATTAGAAACATGGACTTTTCACTACAATCTCACACATAATTTAGTACAGTACTTATTTCTGTACATTTCCTCATTTGTAGCCTGTAAACATTTCCTGTATATTTACTGTACAGTAACAGCCATCATTAATACGGAAGTACTGGGATATTGAATCTTATAAAAGCAGTACTAAAATATGCATCAAGCAAGAAGTGGCACAGATTATCGTATTTGGTATTTGGACATGTATGTAAATAGGACCCCATCTCTGTCATCACTATATCATGTAAAGGAATCCGCCTTGCAAGTACTCAATATTCCCATTTTACCCGCGCAGCATTTCGGGAAATATTTCACCCCATTTAGCTGATCCGTCTGGAACTTTTATATATAACCGAATCGGTTAATATGCGAAATATACAAACAAAACATGTGCAAACATTTTCCTTAAGATAAAGGCACACGGCGGAAGGATTAGTGAAAGTGAACGGAAAGAGGGATGAAGAAATGAGGGCGGGGCGCCGAAGGATGGGGGTGCAGTTTGAGAGAAAAGGAAAGTAGGAAGGATTGAATGGGTGGAAAGAGGGGAGAGGAGTTCGCCGTTTTATGTAGGAAAAATATCCATTTAGAAGGAAAAAATGAGCGATAAATGTTAAAGATGCGCTGCAGCAGTCGGAAAGCGGTGCTAATTTACATTTGATGGATTGATCTTTTTCCCTAAAAAGCAGTGCGGATTGTCCTGTCCGATTGCTTTAACTGGTAAACTGTGGAGTTGGCAAGCAGTAAGTCTCGTTTGAATGCCCTCTTCGGCGTTTATAGTTAACTCTTTAAAATTCTAGCCCTTGTTTTACCTTTGATTTTTCCAATTATGCGCTTTGTATGGTGTAAAGATCAATCGTTTTCGGGCAAAAGAGACGACTCTTCGGTGATTTAGCCAAGCAAAGCGCATCAGCACCTGGTTACATGGAAGCTGGCACATGAGAAAGGGGATCGGATACGTTTGCGGCCAGCTCCCAGCACCGCTTACCTTTCGAGGGGGCTCGTATTATGTCCATGTTCTGCATTGAAATATTTTAATGTAAATCCCCCTAAAAACACCGATTCGCAGCGGGATAGCAGAAGACTGCTGGGGAGAGATCTGCGGCGTCTGTACGTGAGAGTGGCCGGTGAGTCCCCCTTCCATTGTCTGCAACTCCTCGGGCTGGAAATAAACTGGCACCAAATGCCGAGCGCTTAATGCTGCAACCTACCATACTTATACACCATTAATTAATTTTTGATCGCCTTGCGATTGAAATCCTTTGCGTGTTCTCTTAACAGCCGAGTAATCTTCCTTTCTCTGCTGCCTTTTGTAATAAGGGCTTCTTGCGGTCATTAAATTATTAATAGTGTTCGTACTGTTGTGCTCCGGTATCGAAGCTCAATTGAAATATCTTTTTTTTTTGGCAAGGAGAGGAATGTTAATTCTTGTTTTTCAGTGGGGTTTTTGGAATATGATCAAAATATCACACGTGCAGAGAGATTTCTGCGTGCCAACTGTGCGTCAGGAACGCCGTTATGGCTAGATTGAGTCGTTGTGATGTCTTTTTGTTTGTGTGGGTCGGCTAATTTCACAGCTCATAATTCCTGGGAATCGCATAAAACAGCGCGCTATGAAATGTTTGTAGAACATTTGTTTTAAAAATTATGCACATTTCATGCAACAAAGGTCTGTCCGCTTGTTACAAATATTGTGCATATAACAGAAGCTGCCCATCTGCGGCTGATTGCTGCTGGCGCTTATTCCAAAGTATCCGGGAGAGTGTGCGGCGTATTCTCGAGTCGGACCGGACCGAGCCGAGCCGAACGTTTCCGCTCCGAGCGCGCGACCGCGAGCCGTGCAGCACGCGCCGACTAGCACGGGTCTGTTTGGCGCGAGGCTCTGCCTATTGTCTCAGCTGGTCGGGTCGCCAAGATAAACAAAAGGCCGCGAAGCCCCGGGCTCCTCCGGCGGAGGCGGGTGGGCGTCGGTGTCGCGGGGGCAGGGCCAGGGGAAACCACTAGCCCGTGGTCATTACTCAGGCCTGGTGGTATTGGCTTGTGATTTTTGGGATTTCTCTAATAGGGATTTTAATGACTTATTACCATGTCTTTTTTGTTTAAATCAACACAGCCACACTTAAATGATCTTGCGTCTGGAGTCTCATGGATGCTGGCTGAAAGTCTGTGCCAGGCCCCATTACTGGATCTCCCCATGCACACCTGCTTTCTTCCCCAAAACAGATGGGGTCAGAGGCTTGTGTTTGTTGGGGCAGAAGTGAAGGGCAGGCGGTTTGATGGAGAGCCTGTCTGTGTCTGTGTGTCCTGGCCTGGAATGTTTGGTCTTTAATGTTGTTACAGGCGCTCAAGTCAACTCTGGGCGCGTCCAAAGAATAAAGTGTGACTTCCACAGCCATCAGCACCTGGTACTCATGGTGACACATGGGAAAGCTGATCTCATTTAATGACTTTTCAACTATAGGTCAGAATGAGAGGGATGGGTGCTCTTGCTACTTGTTTTTATTGAATAATTTCACGGTGCTTTTTTATTGAGCCACAACTTTAGAGGAAATGTCACCTTGACTCGAAACCTGCAGTGGTTTTCATTCTTGCCCCTGGTTTGGCTTTTTTGTAAAAGTAGCCCCCCGTCATCTTTTCTCACAGGCCTCCCTACTTTGGTGGGTGTGAACAGTGTGCCTGCACTGCTGCTGAGCACGACTTATGAATTATGAGGATAGTGCTATGTTGTGTGGAAAATGAGGAATCCATAATGGGTGCATCTATTAGTGCCTCTCTGGTAATCCCCAATTCGGGTTCAGCTATTGCACTGGATTTGGAGAAGTGTGTCGCGTCTGGCAGCAGATTAGCACCTCCCCGTACTTTCCCTTACTTTTAACAACGTAAAAGTTACACCGCAGAGACTCCTTCGTGCCCGTGTGGGTTTTAGTACCTAGTTCACGGTGCTAGATCTGTGAGCTTGTCGTTTATTTTCTAGTCTCTTGCTTCATGTTTCTTTCAAATTGTGAAGCAAGGCTTCGTTCCGCTTATGCGATGACCAGGGTGTTTTGAGGCAGAGTTGAACGTTATCGTAAGCCTTTGTGTGCTAACATGGAAGCTGAATTTAAGGCGGAGATATGGGCTTTAGGGCACATAGGGGTAACACTATGCCATGTTCAATCCACAGCTGCCCCATCTAGCCAGATCCTCCACACCCCAGTGCCACACTGTATGAGTATGGTATAAACATCAGTATTTACTCCTGTTATAATTGTGTATTTTATTTGTACATCCCTTTGCGCATTGTAGTACTGCAGTCCTTTAAATAGTGTACAGTTTATATAAAGTCTGAACTCCCTTATTGCACCATTGCACAATTGCTTATTCCATTTAAAATGAAAGCTGTACATTTGAAGTTCATTGCATTCGACATGGAATTGAGTCTGCACTGTATCTGAAGTCTGGTGGTTTGCACCCAAGCACCCAAGTCCAAGTCCATACCAAGGCTACCTTCACACAGGTCTTCACTCACTTTCACACTTAGCTGATGCATCTTTGCTGTTCACATCGATGACTCTTCCTGTTTGCTTGCTTTCTGAATGCACTCGGAACGGCCAAAAAGCTGTCCTGTAAATAGAAGGTTGCATTTTTTAAAAATTGAATTTGTTTAGGGAAGAAGTGGTTCAGTGTCTTGTGTTTGTCATCAGTCTCGTGATTGAGGGCCGTCACAGTCTATACAAGGCAAAACACCACTCATCTTACTCACCGCTGTTTGGCCCAACCAATCAGATGTGGCAAATCTATGTGTGTGGTGGTGGGCATTTGACGCCAGGGACATTGGCTCACGCACACACACACACACAGGCATGCTCACCAGCAGAGATGCCTCCTGGTTTTCGTGGAGATTTTTCTTGACACAAAGAGTTCTGCTGAGTTCTGTGACACAAAGAGAGGGAGAGGATGGCAGAAGGTCAGGTCGCTATGGGAACCCTCAACCACAAACCCCTCCACCCTCACACCCTCTTTCATTGCCATGGCAGCAAGGAGGCCCGGTTACCCGGGAGATTGTGGGAGACTGGCGGGAATGTGAGAGGGACAGGGGGAATGAGATGTTTGTGTGAAATTGCAGAAACTAAATACTATCGCCATTGTATCGTGCCCGTCATGAGGTGAAAGTTGGATGCAGTTGCGCATTTTGAAATATTTTATAACGGTGAATTGATAATTTATTTTCTGTAAAGTCTGTTATGGAACATTAGACGTTGTTGCTAATAAAACAAAACGATATTGTCTGTTTTGTGAAACCCTGGTATGTGAAGACATTCCTCCTTTCAGAGCACTGGAAACTGACACATTGATTCTCTTCTCTGCTCTTTCAGGGCCCTTCATTGGACATCGTCCCTCTCTTCCTCCTCCTCCTCCTCCTCCTCCTCGGTGCTCCTGCCTTCTCCGCCCTCTGTCCGCCGGCCTCCAAGATAGATTCCCTCAGGAGCAAAGTTGATCTGCTGAAGCTCCCTTTGGCCCTCTCCTCCAAGTCCATCTCTCAGCGCAAGAGCCAGCAGGGCGGCGCCGGAGAGCGAGGGACCGGGGGAGGAGGGGCTCGCAAACCCCGCCCAGCGGCCCACAGGGACGGAGACATGGACACCGAGTCTCAGTACTCTGGTTACTCCTATAAGTCATCCCACTCTCGCAGCTCCAGGAAGCACAGGTGATGATGATGATGATGGTGGTGTACCAGTATATGATGACATTGTAGCATAGTTTCCGATTCCTCCAACGTCAGATTTATGGTGGACCGTGTACCGCAGCCTTGACCTACGTAACATTTGGTGTCTCTCTTTAGGGGACGTCTTGGTGACGCATTTATCATCAGACACTCAAGGTCAAACATTAATACAAGTTCTCCGGTCATGTAGCGTTTTCATCGCGTACATTTATGCAGTCTGGGCGATGCCGCCATTTTGTGGCTAAATCGTCACCTCGCTGTTGGGTTGTGGTTGTTGGTGCTGGTGTCTAACCGCGCCTCCGTCCTCCAGGGACCGGCGGGAGCGGCACCGCTCGAAGAGCCGAGATGGCGGCAGCAGCCGTGGGGACAAATCCGTCACGATCCAGGCCCCGGGAGAGCCCCTCCTCGACAACGAATCCACCAGAGGGGACGACAGAGTCAGTAATGGCACCCCTCAGTGACAAATGCGGGGCTTAGCACTGTTTTAACAGGAAGGGTGTTTCATTAAATAACTTACTTGCTTGGGGGGGGAACCGGTGGAGCTCATATTGAGGCTGCAAGCAGCTTCTCGTTTTCCCAGAACGTGATGGGGTCGTGACCCCATCGGCTTTCTTGGTTCCTGAGGGATGAATTGGAGAAGTGATAGTTATAAGGCCAAGAGTTTAAGCCTGTGTGTGTGGGTGGGTGGGTGTTTGGCCGCAAATATATGGACTGCTGGGGGGTCTCTGAGGACTGCTGGGGGGTCTCTGAGGACTGGTGTAAGAGAGATGCTGACTTAAGCTGGTTAGAAGAGGTGTGAGGGTTTAGCTGAATTTTGAAGGAAAATGCTTTGAGAGCATTTGTCATGTATGGCACCCTGTCTCCCCCCCCCCCCCCATCCCCGTAGGATGATAACTGGGGGGAAACGACCACCGTGGTGACGGGCACCTCGGAGCACAGCGTGTCGAACGAGGACCTGACGCGCGTCTCCAAGGAGCTGGACGAGTCGTCGCCACTGGAGTGCCGGCGCTTCGTGGGTCCGGTGCTAAGCGGCTGCCTGGGCCTCTTTGCGCTGCTGACGCCGCTGGCCTTCCTGCTGCTGCCGCAGGCCCTCTGGGAGACGCTGCACCCCTGCGGCACGCCCTGCGAGGGCCTCTACGTCTCGCTGGCCTTCAAGCTGCTCGTGCTGCTCATCTCCTCCTGGGCGCTGTTCCTGCGGCCGCCGCGCGCCACGCTGCCCCGCTTCTTCGTCTTCCGCTCGCTGCTGATGGTGCTGGTCTTCCTCTTCGTCGCCTCCTATTGGCTGTTCTACAGCGTGCGCGTGTGGGAGCCGCGGGAGCCGGAGTACCGCGTGATCGTGGAGTACGCCGCCTCGCTGGTAGATGCGCTGCTCTTCATCCAGTACCTGGCGCTGGTCCTGCTGGAGGTCAGGCACCTGCAGCCGGCCTTCTGCCTTAAGGTGGTCCGCACCACAGACGGGGCCAGCCGCTTCTACAACGTGGGCCATCTAAGGTACCTCCGCTCTCACGTGTCCCGCTTGCCAGCCATCTGCGGGGTATTAGGGGGGATGTTTTGGGGCTCAGTGGGTTGGGCAGCTAGGCTTCTGATCGGAAGGTCATTGGTTCAAAACCCCAGGTAGGCAGAGTGATTTCACCAAGGTTCCTGAGCCCCAACTGCCCCAGGGACTGTGAACACACATCAGTTATTTTCACTTTAGATAAAAGCGTTTGGTAAATTTATAATTGAAATGTTAATGTAAATGCTTAAGGATGCATCTAATTGACATACTTACTAAATGTCTTAACTAGTGTATAAGAGAACAGAGTATTAAGTCATGAGCAGATGGGTGCTTGACCAGCTGAAATTAGGGGTTTTAGTAGGATTAATAACTCCAAAACACTGCAATATTTTCTAACGAAAAAGAATCTCCATCCACATAGCCGTTTTCTTGTCGCTTGCAAAAGTATTTCCGAACGCACTGAAACTATTTGCCTACATTGGGCATATACTCATTGACACACTTCAGTAATTTGGTTTCTTTTTGTGCAAATATGAAGCAGTCATCTGTGTCACACACTATTTAGCTGCATACAGTCCAGCAACAGGGAAGGGTCCTGCATATCTGCCATGTTGGAACACTGTTTACTTCCGCATAGGGTGACCAGGTGACCAATCAGACGACGAGAGGGTGTAACTAGTGGTATCCAATCAGGGATGGGCCATGTGATGAGTAGAGACCAATTAGGGTTTCGCTCTACACTGTGACCTTAAAATGGAGTTTCAGTAGTATACGACTGTCAGCACTTACAAAGCTCTCTGGGTGGGTGGGTGGCTGAAAACTCTGGGGTAGTGTAGACAAGAGGAGACAGAAACGAAAGTGTTTTAACCTCGCTTTACACAATGTTTGAAACTGCCAATCGGATTGATTTAGTAATTAAATGAAGGTGCTGCAAAAATCTTTCTGGCCCCAGCATAAGATCATCATCATAAGGTGGAACTGTGATGTTCAGGAAAGGCAGCAAAGCATTATGGTGTTATGCTTTCTTGTTATTAATCCCACTCCGATGGCTGAACTCCCGTTTAGTTGAACTCTGCTGTCTTTTGATGGGAGCCGTGTCTGTGTCGCTTGTCGTCACGCGAGTCTCTGTGTGCCGCAGTATACAGAGAGCTGCTGTATGGATCCTGGAACACTATTACAGCGACTTTCCCGTCTACAACCCGGCTCTTCTCAACCTGCCGAAGTCCATCCTCTCCAAGAAAATGTCGGGATTCAAAGTCTACTCTTTGGGTGAAGGTGACTCCCAACAGCTCTGTTTGTCTCCCGTCGCCCTTGACCGCGTCGTTTGTGAGCCCTGCCTGACAGAATCTGCCTGCGTGTTTTATAGAGAACAGCACCAACAATTCGACGGGACAGTCCCGGGCGATGATCGCCGCCGCCGCCCGTAGGCGGGACAACTCGCACAATGAGTACTACTACGAGGAGGCGGAAATGGAGCGCAGGATCCGTAAGCGCAAGGCCAGGTGAGCTGCAAACAGGGCTTACAAGACCTGGTGATGAAATCAAGCATCACGCATAGTACAGTACTAAGCATCGTAGTAACATTGGGCATGAGGTTCTGCTGTGTGCTCTCTATGTTGAGTTAAGGCACTTAAAAACTGAGATGGAACTAATTCCTTGGAATAAGATTGCAACTGGGTCTATCTCTAAGAGAACATGTTGTAAAATTTGGTGACTGGCTTGCAATGACGCCTCCCAGGCTGGTGGTGGCAGTAGAGGAGGCCTTCACCCACATCAAGCGCCTGCAGGATGATGAGCAGAACCCCTCGGCCTCTTCGCCCAAGAACCCGCGGGAGGTGATGGACCCACGCGAGGCGGCCCAGGCCATCTTCGCCCCCATGGCCCGCGCCATGCAGAAGTACCTTCGCACCACGCGCCAGCAGCCGTACCACAGCATGGAGAGCATCCTCACCCACCTGCAGTTCTGCATCACACACAACATGACCCCTAAGGTGAGTGGTACATCCCACATCCGGGTTTTAGGGAGCTGTTTTGGACCAGAAGATTATCAAAGATGGGGGGGGGTGTCTTTCATTAGACTTCTCATAATTGTGATGCAAGCCCTGCTTCTCCCCACCAAATACTTGCAAATTTGCCTCCATCATTCTCTCTTCCTCTTCTCAGGCCTTCCTGGAGCGGTACTTAACACCAGGTCCCACATTGCAGTACCAGCGGGAGAATGGCAGGGGGCGCCAGTGGACACTGGTGAGCGAGGAGCCTGTGACCTCTGCCCTGCGCCAGGGATGCACCTTCTCTCTACGCCGGCTTGACTTTGCTCTGGTCGTCACGGTGACGCCCCTCCCCTTCCTGTCCCTGGGAGAGGAGTTCGTCGACCCCAAGAGTCACAAGTTTGTCATGCGTCTGCAGTCGGAGACGTCCGTGTAAGCACGCAGTTTTGCACGAGGAGGCACGGGGAGATCACTGACTGGCCAGCGTGATGGATGCATGACACGTGCATTATTAAAATCTGGCTGCGAAAGATTCTTCTGAAAATCAAGGGGAAGTTGATGTTCCTGCAAGAGCAAATGGATCATAAAGCTCCAGTTACTGGATTTCCGTTAACGGAGTTCAGTCTTTTACAAAAGTTCTGCATAACTAATGGTGGGGGAGTCGTCGTATCTGCCTTGCCTTTCCTTGTCTGCTCGTCACAAATGACTTAAATGTTAAAGTAGCCTGTCTGTCCACTAGGGGCCTCACAAAATCTGAACCGGGTTGATCCCCCCCCCCGGAGAAACCGCACATTCGTTCCGCAGCTCTGCCTTCCTGTCAGTTTTTCGGCAATATGTTTTGTTTGTGGCAGAGACGGGGTTTGGGTGCGTTTGGTATGTGGATGGAAGCTGCACATGAACCCCTTTAAAGATGGTGTGACCGTGTGCTCACGCGTGAGAGCCGTAACATGTAACATGCTTGTATCCCGTAGCTAAGCCTGTCTTTGTTATATGGACTCTGTACTCGAGTCGTACTTAAATGTCCTTTCTGACGCACGTCTGTGTGTCTGCGCCTCTG
>JABFEB020000079.1:610260-630410 GCA_019775895.2 Stomatorhinus ivindoensis | reverse complement strand
TGGAGATGCCGCTCATGTGAGTCTCACTTTTTCGCGTAAGTCTGGCTTTTGTTAGCTACTTTCATGGAATACCCCCCTGGTGACTGTGGAGGCCATTTGAGTACAGTGAACATTTTAAATGTGTTTTTGAAAAAATTGTAGAAATCAGTAAAAATTTGATTAATTCAATGAGTACGTTTGTCAAAGCTGTTAAAACTGTCTACAGTGGTTCTTTTATCCCTGCTTAATTGAATGTTTCATTTATTTCATTATTGACAATGTGACGTCACAGCAACGCAAATATGCACACAGTAGAAAGCCAATGTCAACATGAAGCGAAATCTTAGATATTTCAGGGAGGTTACGACTTTTCACAACTTCTGCTTTATTTTAGTTTAACCCATTTTTAAATCTCTAAACTGTTCTTCCTAATAGAAGTCGCAGCTATGCGGAGTCAGTAGCCATGTGCGTTTAAGATGCTGTAAGAACTGGAGGCGTGCGCATTACTTCCGAAAACACCCCTGGGTCGACCAATCAGAGCGTTCGTCGTCGGGGGTAAAAGCAGCACGAGACGCCCCGGCGAAAGACGTGGCGCAGGAGGTATAAACGTGCGGCGACTTCCCTGTCAAGCTCAATGAGAAGGACGGGGCGAGACGGATTCGCCGGAAGATAACAAGATAACGTTTTTATTCCAATATAGTCATACTGAAAATTACAAAACACATCGCTTTCTTCTTTTTGCACTAAATAAAAAAAAACAATTGTTCGCCGGTGAGTTGATTTGGGAAACGTCAACAGAGTAAAAAACATTCTTTGAAATAACCGGCTCCAGTATGTATTCTCAAACTGCAATCAGGTGAGTCTTTATACAGAAATATAATTCATATAATACAATAGAAAGCAATCGGCTTATTGCGTGCGAATTTTTCGTGGAATCGGGAAGAAAACCTAACTCGAAAGGGTAACTATAATCGTTAATAACACTAATGAGATATAGTAGGTCTATTTTCATGATTATTAAAGAGTTAGCGCTATGTTCCAGGTCCATTATTCAGTAAGAAACGTTTTTCTTTATGTGCCGGTCCAGGAAGTGTGAGGCGAGTGACCCTGCAGGGAACCGCCGGGTATTAAAAATAAAGCCGCAAATATGCTTCCCTACGGAATTAAAAGCGGAAAGAAACACGTTTGTGTGAAGCTATATGGACGCACTACTGTAACCTGCTAGTTCCGCCCAGCCTTTGAGACGTCAGGGTTAAATCGATCCCATCTTCGCTGCTATTCAGGAGAGTGACAAAAGATGCTCTGTGGGAACCGTGCTGTCATGTAAAGGGCACCCATGCGGGAACCTATTCAGCACTAAGGGATACTTTAATCTGGAATGCACCTTATATAACCAGCTTTGGAGACTGCATGAAATTAGTAAAACGATTTTTATAATCGTTTATTGTGGGGACAGTCTATTGGAAAAAGCAGGGGAAGTTCCGTTTTTTGTGACTAATTCTGACACACGAGTTTTCACCTCGTTGGCGTTGCGCGACTCAAATCACGTAGAAACAAGGAAATGTGCCTGGCCGGTGCTGGCAGTGCATCCACGAAACGACACAACTCCACTTGCTCTCCAGAGTAATTAACACGAAGACTGGAATAAATGCATAATATCATGTAGGCCTATTGTCATTGCTTCTCCTGTAATCCGTCTTTAAAAGCTTAGGGATTCTGCATCAGAGACATCAGAGATACGGGACCGCGATTGGTATAATATCACATTAGATCATTTTCTTTTTTTGTATGTATATTCGTTTTGAATGATGTTTTAAACCAGTTATATACAAATTAAAATCCTTGGACCTAGTGATTCGCGGACACGGGCACGTACGTCTTTTAAAGATCCACTAGCTATAAATTCGGTGACTTTATTGAATATGTGGTTTTTAAGTAGCCTAAGTTTTTGAAAATACACTTAAATTTTAATATATCGGTATGTTTTATCCACACACGTGCTACACGTGGCTTTGTGTTAGCTGAGGCATACTTATGACCAGTTTCAGTCTTATTTGTCAATATTTAGGGGGAAAACCCGCCACTTTGTGTTAGGTGATGTGTAAAGGCGGTTTTATTGGAGTTCTTTTGGGTGGATGCTTTTGAGAGGTGATAATAGCCGTGAAGTGAAGTGTCGCTGGTCCCTCATGCTTTGTTAATGAATAGTAGCGAGACGGTACAGTATGTCACCTCTATACGGCGGGCACTATAACATGATGCAAAGGCCACTGAATGCCATTGGGTTTGCACTGCGGTTATTCTATTAATTAAATTCCACTTGGCATTTCTTAAATGCCACATACCCAGAGTATTTTCGGGTATGTGGTATGTTTCGAGTTTTTTCTGGCATGTTTCTCTTAAAAGACTCACAGATAAGTTTGCAGTCATACATTCACCAGAAAAGAGCACAGCTACTATTTGAACTGAAATATATTTTATAGCAAGGAAATGCGGCATTTGGTGTTTTTCTTGCTAGACAGATGTTTCGAATTATGAGGAAGTGGTGAGGATTTATCACGGAAACTTCAGAGCTACTAAAATGATTCTGTCATTCTCAGTATTACAGTACAGTAATGTTTGAAGCTGGCACTGTGATCTTGATTCGTCTTTATGTAATTTGCATTTGCAGCTACGAAAAGTGTAAGGAAACTGCCGATTGGCTTCTGGCTCAGACAACACTGCGCCCCCTGGTGGCTGTCGTGTGTGGCTCGGGTCTGGGCGGCCTGGGAGATATTCTTAAGGATGCCGTGGCTTTCAACTACCAAGACATCCCTAATTTTCCCCAGAGCACAGGTGAGGGTTGTAACGTCGAGTGCTTGGTTGATAACGTCTTTGGCGTTGTTTTGCTGTCCAGCTGCTGCTGATCAGTAGTCAAGTGTCTGTTGACAGTGTTGATCAGTCCCGATGGAGCCCTTGCATGTTACCATGTCCTGATCGGTGGTCATGTGTTGCAGTTCATGGTCATGCAGGCCGGTTGGTGTTTGGGAAACTGAAAGGGAGGATCTGTGTCTGCATGCAAGGCAGATTTCACCTCTATGAAGGATATCCAATCCAGAAGGTGTGCTGCTCCATCCTCATCTCCCTAAAAGCCTCACTCTTCTGCTTCCAGCTCCCTTCCTTCGCCTTCTTTCCCTTCGACGAGTCATGTGACTTTGTGTTGTCGTGTGAGGATCATCTCTGTTAAACTCGAAATTAAAGGAAGTGCATGAAAAAAGCAATTAGAAAAAAAGAAAAATCATCAGTGGAATGATTCAATCATGTAATCGGTGCCTTTAAGAGGCATTTAGCGGAAGTGTGACCCTTGTGCCACTAGCTATTGGGTACTAATATCATTCTTAGCCCTGTTAGAATAAAACCTCCGTTCAAAATGCTAAGCTTTGCAACACACTATTTTCCATTCCATTTGCTTTTCACTTCCATTTAATTTAAATGATGGTGTTGACACAGACTGTATGTTATGCACTTTATAGTATGTCTGTCACTCCCCTGTTCAAAGGTCACGGCTCCCATGCGGATCTTCAAGCTACTGGGGGTGAAGACGGTGATCCTGACCAACGCAGCGGGGGGCCTGAATGAGCAGTACAAGGTGGGGGATGTTATGATCATCAAAGATCACATCAACATGCCAGGCTTCGCGGGGTGCAACCCACTGATGGGACCCAACGAGGAAAGGTGTGTAATCGTGCGTGTGTGTCAGGCTGGTGTAGTGACTAGCAAACACGAGTCACTGCTAAATGCTGTGGTTATGAAATAGGAGCCCTGGGGGATTAGAACCCACAGCCCTCTAGGAATGAGGCAATAGTTTTACCCATTACGTCAAAATTCCACCCACTAAAGCACCAACTAAAATCAGTCCAAAACCGCAGATGTGCCCAAACTCCATCTTGGACTGTAACAGGAGTGCCAGTCACCATCCAGAAATGTTTCTGTTACAAAGGCAGACTGATAGGTGGCGCCAAACCGAAACGAAGTGAAGTCTGCTCGCACGTGCATTTTTGTAAACGGCACAATTCTGTTTCAAGCAATACAAGCTGGCGCTGATTGTTATTATCCGATAAAAGATTCCTTACACGAGATGATTAGTCTTGAACTTGAACGTAATACTGTCGTGTCGTTCAGTCAGTTATCTCCTGTGGCTGGTAAGCTGCCCCCACATCTCACATTTTGGAGGAGTGTTGAGAGAAATTACTCGACGGTGCGAAAGGCTGTGTGTTTCTGCAGAGCAGCGCTTGTGTTAGGCAGCATATTCTGACAGCGAGGCGTGACTTCTCTCCTTCACGTAGGTTCGGCACGCGGTTCCCTTGCATGTCAGACGCGTACGACCGTGAGCTGCGGCAGCTGGCCAGACACGTGGGGGAAGGGCTCGGCTATGGAGACTTCATGCATGAGGGCGTTTACTGCGTGGTAGGAGGGCCGTCCTTCGAGACCATCGCCGAGTGCCGCATGCTGCACAGACTGGGGGCCGACGCTGTTGGTGAGGTGTTCAGTCCCGCAGTTTCAGAAATTCCTTCCTTACGTTTCACCATCCCTGTATCAGACATAGGCCATCCAGATGTTGGCAAGAGTTGACTAGTGGGTTTTGGTAGGTTTACTTATTGACTACTGAAGCCTTGTACAGATAACCATAAATGTAGCATAAGCATAATGTAGCATAAGCCAACAGTTGACTCTTGCCATCATTTGTCCGGGATATGCTACAGTGAGACCTTGTACGGTACCCCAATGGCGAGTGCTTAAGTGTTCATGAAATTTTCTTATACCTTTCTTCAAACAACTCCTGTACATTTGCATTGATTTCAATTTTTCCTTTTTTTGTCAATTCTGCCCACATCCAAGGGCACAAGCGGGAAAATCTATCAAAAGAAAAGCTCTTCTGTTAATAATGAAAATAAGTCTAAACCTTAAAGCAACTTTCATTATTCTAGTTTTTTTTCCACCCACATCCCAGTTAACGCTGAAGACAAGATAGAAGTTTTTCAAAATAAAAGCTCTTCTTTTAACATGGAAAATAGAACCCCATTTCCAAAAAAGCTGGGACGCTGTGTAAAATATAAATAAAACGAGAATGCAGTGATTTGCACATCATATAAACCCATATTTAATTGAAAATAGAACAAAGACAACATATTAAAACTTGAAACTGAGAAATTTTGTTTTATGAGGAATACATGCTCAATTTGAATTTGATGCCAGCAGCTTGTTGGCATCAAAGTTGGGGCAGGTGTGTGTTTGCTACCGTGTAGCATCACCTCTTCTTTTACCAACACTTTGTAAACGTTTGGGAACTGAGGAGATCAGTTGCTGGAGTTTTGAAAGTGAAATGTGGTCCCATTCTTGCCTGATATAGGATTTCAGCTGCTCAGCAGTTCAGGGTCTCCCGTGTGATATTTTTTGCTTCATGATGCGCCAAATGCTTTCAGTGTTTCTGGACTGCAGAAGGCCAGTCTGGCAGCCGGACTCTTCTATTACAGAGCCATGCTATTGTAGTACATGCAGAATGCAGATTGGCTTTGTTTTGCTAAAATATACAAGGCCTTCTCTGAAAAAGATGATGTCTGGATGGCAACAAGTGTTGCTCCAAAATCTGTATATACTCTGCCTGGCCATTTGAATTTTTCGTTGGACCACCTTTAGCGTTGATTATGCCGTCATGGCATTGTCTCCACGGGCTTATGCGACATCTCACCCTTTATTTACATCCAGATTTGCATTAATTTTTACCAAGATCTTCTACTGACAAGTGAGTTGAACCTCCATAAAGCCTCCTTATCACATCCCAAACACCTTCAATGAGGTTAAGGTCACAACTCTGTGGTGACCAGGTCATACATAACAACGATTCCTCATGCTCCCAGAACCACTCTTTGGGTGCTTCACACAAATTGCTTTAGCATTATGCAACTTTTCCAATATTTTGTTGCCCCTGTCCCAAGATTTTTTTAATGTATTGCTGGCATTAAATTCAAATTGAGCATATATTTGTTGATTTCTCAGTTTCAACTTTCAATATGCTGTCTTTGTTATATTTTCAGTTAAATATGATTTGCAAATCAGTGCGTTCTGTTTTTACTGACATTTTACACGTTGTCCCAACTGTTTAGGGAAAGAGGTTGTAAGTTTAAACTTAAAACAACAAATAAACTTTGTGTATGTACTGTAAATACACTAATAATCTATGTACTGTATGAATGTAATGTAATGTATATGTATGTAAATACACTAAACAACAGTAATCGGGTTATTTACGTCAGATGTATAATACATAATACTTTAGAAGGGACAGTACTAGAAAATTTATATTTTTCAAATTTGAAGCTCATGGTAAAAGTTAATGCAGTAAAGATAAAGAAACAAACCATAAAACTGGGAACGCAAACTTCAGCCATGGTCTAGGTTAGTAGCCATGCTCTAGGTTAATAGTCTGGTAGTGAAGGACTGTGTATGCTCTCACCTGGCAGGAATGAGCACGGTGCATGAGGCCATCGTAGCCCGGCACTGCGGCCTGCGGGTCTTCGCACTGTCGCTCATAACGAACCAGGCCGTGATGGACTACGACAGCGTGGAGAAGGCCAACCACCAGGAGGTGCTGCAGACAGGGAAGGAGCGCTCGGAGCAGCTGGCCAACCTGGTGTCCACAATGGTAATGAGAATGAAGCACGACAGCGGGGACATGCTGGACGGGATGTGCGGCCAGTAACTCTGCCTCATAATATTCGACCAAGATGCATCTGTTTACTATTTACTAGTTATGTATAAAGTGACACTTCATGAACCATTTGCTGTATTTTTGACCACACTAAATGGTGCTCATGGTTTGGGGCATGGTTTGTGCCCTTTCTGAATAGAGAGCACCATCTAGTGGGGTAAAAAAAGAACAGCAAATGGTTCATGGAATGTCATTTTGTCCATCACTACTATTGACATTGTCCGCTTCGCATGTGCATTCATCAGTCATTCTTTAATGGGGCTGCATAGACCCAGCTAACTGGAGATGCTTTTAATGCAGTACTGCACTTGAATTTTGTAACTGTATGATAAGGGTTGTCATTTAAATGGGATGAAGATGCTTAACACTAGTGATGGACAAAATGACGTTTCATGAACCATTTGCTCTGTTTTTTGACCCCTCTAGATGGTGCTCTTGGTTTGCCTTGGGGCATGCTTTGTGCTTTTTTTGAACAGAGAGCACCACCTAGTGGGGTTGAAAAATACAGCAAATGGTTCATGAAGTGTCATTTTGCCCACCATTACTTAACACCCTATCTTCTTAAACTATTCTATATTTATTATTATTCCAATGAAAAAAGAAAGTACTACTGCCAGTTTAAAATAAAAAAACAAAGATGAATTAATTGTTTAGAAGATCTTATTTAGTTTGTACTTTCTATTTGGTATTGTTAAAAAGTAAACTACTAAATTATTATGTTTTTGTTATGCTTGTATTGGTACTGTTTTGATGTTTATTTAATGATTGCAATGAACTGTTATCTGTAGCCGGCACGGACAATTGGGGGCTTTGACACCAGTTATTTAACTTATAAATTTCATAGTTACAGTAAGTCTGTACTTACGGTTTAAAGTTACATTCAACAAGTAAACACTGTTTGCATATATCCTGTTATAACATGTAAGGGACCAACACTGTACATGCAAAATATCTTCTGTACTTACAATAAAGTCATGGGTAAAATGTGTCTCTGCATG
This sequence comes from Stomatorhinus ivindoensis, assembly GCA_019775895.2. Classification (NCBI taxonomy): domain Eukaryota; kingdom Metazoa; phylum Chordata; class Actinopteri; order Osteoglossiformes; family Mormyridae; genus Stomatorhinus; species Stomatorhinus ivindoensis. Next base: position 622,688 of record JABFEB020000079.1, on the reverse strand, counting down.
CTGCTTCACACGTTTCACCTCTCAGGGGGTTGGGAGGGAACAAGGACATGGACGGCCTGGGGGACCCCGAGGACTGGATTAAGAAACACTGCCATAGCAACAGATCTACAAAACACTCAGAATGACTGCACCAATCTCACTTAAGTTCAAATACGAATAAATTAAGTTTATTCGTACTTTACAAGATTTAGAAAAGTATAAACACCAATTTTGACTGGAAAGTGCATAAAAAGTGACTGTAGTGATTCAACATTTTTCCAGATTTGTTAATGGGAAGTTTGGAGCAGCACAAATGTAACCAGGACCCGATGGATCAATATATTTTTTAAATGTTTTTTTTCTGTTTCAATTGTGTGATTCAACAATAAATGCAACACCCAAAATTATGTATCACCTAGAGTTTTGACGTGTAATTTCTGAGCAACAGGCACATCAGCACACAAGTTTAAATGTTGCCGATCTTGTAGGCCACTTGCGTAGGTCATAATGTAGGCCTGACACAGATATATAGATATGGATATAGATCAGCCTTTAAGGAGTAAACCATCATCAGTCAAGGAATGATATTCCTAGTGAGAATATCTGTCATACAAGGTTCTGCACTGTGGTATGTAGGTCTGGTGAGTTATGCAATACAGCTTAAGTGCAACTTGGGAAAAACTTGCATTCTTAGCCTGAACCTGTGCTCCCTTGGGCCATATTTTTCTCACTCAGACTACACCCCCCCCAACAAAGAATTCTGCATGATGTCACACTGCCAAAGTAAATAAACTGTTGCTTACGATTGTGAACATTTTTCACACAACAGAAACACCCTTATCAACAGTCTCACTCATATTTTGGTCAGACTCCAGAGAACATTTAGCAGGCTATAAATTAAAATTATTTAAATAATAATCTAAATTTTCATTCCGTTATTCCACACGAAACAGATTTAAAAATAACTTTACCGCCTCTTTTATGGAAATTGTTATCAAGCACACAAGGTCAGATAAACGTGGAGGGATCCACAGCACATTTCCCCTAGCACACTGCTTTCAGAAACCCTAATAAACTAACTTCCAAAACCACTGGGTTCTTCTGTCACACCATTTAATCTGGAAAATTCGTAATGATGATATCATCACCAGGAAATCAGGACGTTCTTTTCTACGCCTATTTTAAGGCAAGGAGCTTTGCTCAGTCTGCACACCTAAAGGGCACTTTTCTCTCTTCAGCCGCTGGAGACCACATCCTGTGTTTTTTCTTTTTTTTTTAAAATCGGTTTTATTCCTTCACTTACAGATAATTACTCATGTCTTTTGTTTCATTCTCAATTTCGAGCACAAAAATCGTCTTTGCAAATTAAAACCTTTCACATGGGCATCCGTGTATTTCATGACCTCTGGCTGCACAAACTAAGTCACCCGATACGTACTGGATGCCGCACTACGCCACCCGAAAGGAAACAGCTGACCCAGTCTCCGGCTGTGCGAAACAGAAACTGACCAATTATAATTCCTATTTCCAAATGCTTTAATGTACTAGAAGCCGCGGTCACGTTTTGCAAAAAGACCGCAGCAGACATATGGGGGAATTTTTTTTAAAGTTATTTAAAGGCGATCAGCTTTCGCCGGTGTGGATGATCCTATGCCGTTTGAGGTGGTGCAGCAGTGTGAAGGTCTTGCCGCACTGGCCGCAGCAGAAGGGCCGCTCGCCGCTGTGGACGCTCTGGTGGGTCTTCAGGCTACTCTGCTGGGTGAAGCACTTTCCGCAGGTGCCGCACCGGTACGGCCGCTCCCCCGTGTGTGTCCGCAGGTGTATCTTCAGGTGCGAGGAGCAGTGGAAGCGCTTGCCGCACTGCGCACAGCTGAACGGCCGCTCCCCCGTGTGACTACGCTGGTGTATCTTCAGGTAAGGCAAGCGGCTGAAACTCTTCCCGCAGTGCGTGCAAATGAAGAGCTTTTCCCCGGTGTCCGGCCTCCAGAGGTTTTTCGACCTGACGACTGAGCTCAGGCCGTTGTGATCCATTGCGTATCCATCGGTGCTTTGCGCGTCTAAGCTCGGCCCTGAGGCGCATGGCATCACGCTCAGCTGCGGCTCTGACGAACCATGGTTTTGCTGTGCGCTTGCGAAGGAGACGTTCTGCCCCATTGAGAACCGTTTCTCCCCAGACAGACTGTGATTTAAGCCAGGCAAAGTCTCTTTGCTGCACACCGTCTCCATTTTAGCCTCCTCTTTTACGCAAATAGTTTCAAACCCATGACTGTACTGTTTGTGAAAGGAGGGCAGAGTGTTTCCGGGGCTCGCCAGCGGAGAAAGCCTGGGCTGAAGCTCCCTGTGAGCCGGCAGGATCTGTGGATATGGTTCATTTTCATACACGCAGTCAGTGAACTCCACCTGCGCGTCCATGTCCCCCTGCGGAAAGTTATTCCACAGCTGACTGTACTCGGCCTCCGTGCCCTGAGGGCGGCCCGCGCCGCGATCAAACTCCCTGGCCTCCGTGCCGTTCCCCTGCCTGGCTTTGCCAGCACACCTATGTCCAGCGAGCTCCACTGAGCCCTCTGCAGGCCCCGCGCCGTCCGCTAGGGGACAAGGTGGGACCGGCGTGTCCTCTGCGGGGGCAGATGCGGCGTCGCACACCTGCTGGCAGTGCGGACGCTCGAGTGGAAGCCTCTCTCCTTCGTGTGGATCAGACTCCGCTGCTCCTGTTTCAAGGACACCGGTAAACTGCACAATGACAAAAGCTTAAATTCATAGACATGTATAATATTCAAGATCATTGATTTGATTTCATCATAGGCAGGGACCAAATCAGCCCTCATCCCCCAGCCCTTCTAAAACACAGTACACGTTTCACAGTGGGCTGCCCTAATGCATGGGTATATAGACAGTAAATAAGTAGAACACTATTGCATGGATAAACCATGTTAAAACCATCCTCATCAGCATATTAAAATTCTTACAAATTGAGTTCTAATAATATAGTTCTACCTTCAACGCTTAATCTTTATACACTGATAAATAAAACATTGTGGATTACAAGGCTACCTTAATTAAGTTACAGGCTAAAGAAACATCATCATGAATGCCAAAGCGGTAAGAAAATGTAAACACCCGATTTTAAAACTTCGCAGATTAAGTAAAACACATTAACTGATCTCTCAGGCCTGATGGAAAACAGCAGGCTGAACAGCCACGGGGCCGTACCTGCCTCACAAACCCACCCTAGCAGTCAATCCCCAGCCATGCTACGTTACTCAGTGTATTTACAAATATTTACCCTCCCCGTGTATTTTCAGAAGACCCTGTGGGTTATTTTTCCAAGCATCGTCATCAGGTTTCTCCTCCTTAATGAAGAGTTCCTGGTCTCCCACTTCCTTGTCTGTCACCTGTAACAGAGGAAACTGCTACAGGACTAATGCAAGGCAGTGCATGAAGATGACTGAGTAATACAAGTATACTGTCTTAATGAAAGTGTTTCAGAATGATTATGCCATTTAATCAGTTCACTACCACATTATTTAAAAAGCAAATATCCCTTTATCATTTAGTCTTTAACCACAGCCACTACATTTCCTTTAGTAAAAATCCCTCTGGTTTTTAACTCCTGCTTTTTGAGAAGTTCTACTATGCAGCAGGACGCTGCCGAGGCAGGACGATTACTCTGTTCGCGATCTGACCTCATATCCCAAAGTAACGGACTGCAGCATAGTGCCATCATCCTCAGCAGCCGTAGAGTCGTCATCTCTATACAGATTGATGCTCCAGTTCTTTCCAAAGCTGTTGTCCAAAGGGCAGTGTTCTTCCTCTGCAAGAGTAAATTAAAAAGACACGCACACACAGCGGCGCTAAAGAGGTGAGTAATCCAGAATGAAGCTGAGAAGGAGGCGGCCGGTACCTGCGCTTTCTGCAGATCGCCCTCGCCGGGACCGCAGCTCGCTCTCCATCAGCAGCAGCTTCCTCCTCAGTGCCTCGTTCTCGCTCTGACTGCGGGAGACTTCCAGGCGCAGCACAGCGTAGCTGTCGTCCACAAGTTTGCCGATTTCTGCTACCGCTGCCTTGGCCAGAATGTCCATGATCGCAGCTAACTGTGTTTGAAAGGCTGCAGGGTTCGCCATTTTAACGGACGATCGCACCAGGCGAGCCTTTTTAGTCACAATATCGTCCGTATGAAGGATAGTAGCTAACGGAGTCCTTTATTGTCCAGTGCAAAATAGCTAACTTGATATTAAATGTTTTATATTGTTTACTTCCGGACAGGTCAGGAAGTTACGGTGATGTCATCTATTACCGTAAATACCAAACATAAGCCGCAGAAAAGGATTTTCTCCGGTTTATTTATTAGTAAAAATAGATGGACGTAGCTTCACGACCCTGAAAGGCTGCAGAAAATGGATGGACGGACGTAGCTTCATACCTTCATTGTTCATGTTCTAGTTCCACACTCGCCCAGCACCACCTCCATTCTATATGTTCTCCCTGTCTTTTAGTAGGTTTTCATTGGGTACACTGGAATCCTCCCATTATACTGAACCCATTATATACTGTACTGAAGAAGTCATTACGGATGATACATGCATATAATAGATTTGTTTTGGGAAATGCACTAACATCTGAATATTCCAGTACATATTCAGAAAAGGATACTATATGTAAATAAAATTTACTATAGAAACAAAACAATAGTTGTCTTGTGTTTTTCCACCTGCTCCACTCCTATTTTTCTCTCTACCCAACGTTTCTTAACCCAGCCCAATCTAGAACACAGATTATTTGGTACATGATGTGTACTGGAAGGGAGCAAAAATGTGGACTGGGGTTTCTCAGTTCACCCACATGTGGCACCACATCTGTACCTCTTCTGCTGGAGAATTTGCTCATTAGTAGCCAACAGTGTTTATTACGAAGCTCAAAAGACAGTAACATACTAATAGAAAAATGGAAAACACACAAAGCCTATTGTATGATACAAACCTCTCATCCAATCACATTACACATACAATGCTTTAAGCACTTTAGAAAGAGAAAACCTGCATGATCATTAGGTGTCCATCTGAGCAGAGACCTCGCATATGAGATTTATCTTTGCAGGCATAAGCAACCGTATTGACTGGTTCACAGATGGTTTTCTGGTCACTTTCACAGACCCAGTGGCTCCATTTAGCCAAACCTTTGCTAGATTCAAGGCTGTACAGCTATAAACTAAGATAAGGAGCAGAAGCGAGTAACAGTCAACACTCAGCACATTATGTGAATGATTAATAGTCAGAAAGTAAGTCTGAGCATTAAGAAATCCCCGATTTGTGACCGATTAGTCTCACGCACGTCTCTGCAGCTGTACGACGCAGGTTCGGCTTTCTGGCATTCTTATATCCTCTGTCACTCAATGCGACTAACAGTAAGCCCATGGCTCTGGGACACAGACCTCACCTTCCACATACCCGTAACACTACATCCAAGAACAGGCCCTGCATACATTCCGGTAACCTTTAACAAGCTCCATACCACCCCCAACCTTCACAGTTACACCCCTCTTAAATAAACAAGTACAGGATGATCCACTTTAACTATTTCTACATTATAAATACAAACTGAATTCAACCTAGTTTTTTGTTGCACTTAAAATTCCTGCAATACACACACACACCCTTTCATATAAAAGCAGACACATACATAAAATCATGTGTAGCATATCAGATGGTTTCCAGCATACGGCATGCCTGCCCAACAGTATGGGAAAAGTGACATACTGTACTGTCAATGTTTTTATTCAAACACAGCAAGATGAGCATTATGCTGCAGACAAAACACACAAAAAAAAATCGAAATATGAACCACTCAGAGTTTCATTATCGAGGAAAATCAACCAAACACAACTGATTCTATGCAGGTGATTCACCGATGATTTCACCAAGTTATTCTTAAACCGTTCTTCTAAAAGCTATGGCAATCCAGTAGATGGCTGCATGCTTCCAGTAGGAGTTGTTAAAAAAGTGATAAAGAAATGTTTTTATATAGCTTATCCAAATATTTAGTATGGTAACTAAGGAGACAGTAGTGACAGCAAAGGTGTCCTTGGTGATACCGTATCATCATGATATTTTCAGCCAGTTCATAGCAAATATTCTTAACACAAACACATTCTGCACAATTTTCTCTCTAACACGCTTGTACAAATCAAGTTCGGTGACAAACAAAGCACTGGTATATAGCAAACTGTGAATGACCTTAACCTTGGCATTGTTGCAATTTCTATACATACAGCTGGGCATTACAAGACTGAATGGGCCACAAGTTCACGTATAACTTTACAATGCCTTTTGCTACCATATTAATTGGGGCACTATGATTTTTTCCAGCATTTATAACAAGTGATTCATTTAGTGCAACAATAGACAAGTATACACTAAAAGTGATACCTGTCTACCAATGTCAAAAATACTTCAAGCAATACCGCCCCCTGCAGTTAATATGGCATCACACACAGCTAAACACAGGAATATGGTTTTACAGACACTTCAGTCTTTTTTAACACTGACGCTACATGCAGCTATTACATCAAACTGGTATTTATCATAATATTTATGCAATTGCACTTAATGTACCATACAACATACTACCACAGTAACCAGTGATGAGTATATATCCATATTGTTAGAAACAAAGGCTAAATCCCATTCCAAGATAATGTTATTTCTTTCCACCAGCGTGAATTTTCTGATGCGCCTTGAGAGCACCTAAATGCGGGTAACTGTTCCCACACATGTAACAGGTATAAGCTCTGACAGCCGCGTGCCGGCACTGGTGTGCATTGCGGTTAGACAAACAGGAGAACGTCTTCTTACACATATCACAGCTGTACGGTCTCTCGCCAGTGTGCACCCTCTGGTGCCCCTTAAGGCTGCTCTTCTGGGAAAAACACTTCCCACATGTGGTGCAGCTGTACGGCTTCTCCCCCGTGTGAATCCGCTGGTGTCTTTCCAGGTGGCTGAATCGGTCAAAGCTCTTCCCACACTGTGCACAGATGAACCACTTTTCTCTCATGCAGGCTGCGTGGCTACGCACTTTCTTAAGCTTCCCCAAGCCGTTACACCTCAGGGCGAGCCCACCTGCATCCTGAAGTCCAGGGGCTGTCCGGAGCATGTGCACATATGAGTTTGCTAAAGATGACAAAGGTCCTTCTGAATCCTCCTCAGCATTTGAGACAGATAACAGCTCTGTGGGACAAGGAAGAACGTGAGAGTCCTGGCCAGAAACATATGAACAGCTAGAATCACCAGTTTCTCTTTCTCTGTTCTCCAGTTTAAAGAAAGTCTGTAGTGTACTCCGAGTTTCATCCGTCGCATCCTCCAAGTGTACATTAATCTCGGAAGTGTTTTTGGGTTCTCTTGAGTCAAGCTTCTGGGCCGCTGTGAGCAGGACAGCTTCATCCCGCTCCGCCTTTACTAAAAAGTCCACCCTACCGAGCTTCTCTTCACTGTGCCCGGACCGGAGATGGTCAGCAAGCCCACTAAAACCTTCAGTAGTTACAGGCGGCGTGTCCTCCTCTTCCGCGGTGTCCGCGCGTGTGGACTTTGTATCACGCGCCCGCTCACAGTGTTTGCGTTGAGCATGTCCTGCGTGTAAAAAGTTGGCAAACATGATTTAAGTTACAATTAAATAAGAAATCTGTAGCTAAAATACGTTTATTATATAGCGCATAATACCTTCACACGTACCCTGCTCTGTTCCTCCCAACTCATCACCAACCTGGACACCAACCGAGCAACTGTTGAAGGTGGATTGTTTCAGTGCCGTCCTCAACTCATTCTCCATCATAGTTAATTTACTATTAAGCACCTCGATCTCACTGTCTCGTCGACACACTTCTAGGCGTAACATTTCCGATCCATCATCAACAAGTTTACAAATTTCTGTCACCGCTGCTTTCACAAGCACGTCCATAATAGAGGCTACACGCGTCTGAAAAGTAAAAGACGTAGTCATTTTACCTACTTCGTTTACACCGCTCCCATCTGATTTTAGACCTGGTGTATGCCTTTCATAAAGGAGTCAAAATGTAATGAGCATAACCTGACAAGTGAAGTGCTGTGTTTACGAACTAAAAACTCGTACATGGTACGTTTCCGGATGGGAGACGGAAATGACATAAATTATTACCGTAAACAGTAAAAAAGACACGCACCTTCTTAATTTTGCGGGCTCATGTTCCCGGAACTTAGTTCCTCGAATAAAACCTCCCCACGCATCTTTATCATTTATTTTGGCCGCATTAATTTGTATTAAACAAATGCTTTAATAATTTTACTTATTATTGTGCCACATTACAACAGTTAGCCAAAGGAGCCATCATATATCTGCAGAAACTTGCAATGAATGAACAAATCAAACAAATATGATTATTTCTATAACAAAATCCTGATCACAGAGCTAACTGCATGCGTATGGGTGCCTGGCTGCAGGTGTCATGCACACTGTAGAAAACTAAACTTAACCATGAATTAACAGTGAATTTACTTCACACAAAAGTAATTTCGACATGGAAAATTATTTTATTCAGGGGTCTCCCTGAACTGCATAGATAGTCTGGTAGAGAATTATGTGACAACACTCCCAAGGATATGAATGTATGTCTCCCCCACTGAAAGCACACAACCTGTAAGTTAAGACCGCTTAATGAAGCTGGTAAGATTTTCTAACTGAACATAAAAAAATATGGGAGTACATAATTATTTTTATGCAAGCAGGATTGAAGCACATTTTCATGAGATATTGCTATTTAGTTATTCAGCCCAAGAGATCAACAGATTATAGAAAAAAATGTTGTAGAGAATTATATCAAAGATAAAAGGTGCTGTGTGGACATTAATATTGACCACTGAAAAACTTATTTGCATATTAATTAAACTGTTGTTACACCATTAAATTGACCCACTTAATGTGATCAATTTTTGGTAAATGGAGTTTAAAAAAGTTAAAGAAGGAGAGAGAGAGAACATGAGGGAGGAAGAGAAGGGGTAGAAAAGTGACTCAGGAAGTAAGCAGGGGAAGTTTTTGTGGTTTTTTGCGTCACTGTCACTCTGGTGCTGCTTATGCTGAAACAAGGTAAGCGCACATTCTTTTACTGATTCCCTCCTTTATAATTTTGAATTGATTCTGAAGGCTTGTCTTTGGGGTTCTGCTGGGGGAGGCGGACAGACACTCAGGGCAATTTGGGGGACGAGACGCTGCTTGGGCTAGCAGGTGCTCGAGTGGGGACATTTCTGGGCGTTAAAAGTCAGGCCTTCTTAGCGCAGCGAAGATTTACTTCCGGAGATCGAGTAGAGGAGAGAAAAAGCCTCCAGCACGCCAAACAAAGATGAGATGTTCCAGGGGACAGGGGACAGATAGTCGGACATATGACTTGAGTTTTCATGGTTCAAAGGAGGGCTAAATGTAAGTGTTTCGCCATGTACTGGCAGTGTGTGCTCGAGGGTGTGGCCTGTTTCATTTTTAGAGCTTTCATGGACTAACAGAAGGAAGTGGAGAGTGAAGCATTACCCACTTCAGTGAAGCCTGCACTCCGGTGCCGTACTGGCATTTATGTTACGAAGTCCCATTTCGTTAATGAACACAGTGAGATCATAGGATAGACTGTATTGATCCCAGGTGGAGATACTTGTGCATGCAGCCGCCTGGTATGTAAAGTGCAGGCAAAAAAATAACTTACAGTGCAAAACAGACAAGGTGCGAAGACAGTATAGGGTCAGACAAGTCAGAATGATGTAAACGAATATGTGAAGAAAACATGTTGTGAAAAACTATTGAGGAAATAAATATAATTAAAATAAATCAACAGATGATATGTGTGCACTTAAAAATAGATAGCAATGGATGTTTATTTTGTCAAAGATGGGGTTATGGCTGAGTCATTGGGGGGGGGGGGGGCATTGCAGTGCCCAATGGGTCCCCAGTAGCACTTCCTAGCAGATTGTAGTGGTGGTCAGTGGCTGAAGGTGTTCCTGGAAAACCCCCCATGAAGAAGATGGGCAGAATGGTGTTCTCATATTTAAGTACCATCCTCTTCTTTGCTTCTGCCTCCAGTGAGTCCAGGGTCAGTCCTGTGATGGAGGTGGCCTTCCTGGTGAGTTTGTTCAGGGTCAGTCCTGTGATCAAGGTGGCCTTCCTGGTGAGTTTGTTCAAGGTCAGTCCTGTGATCAAGGTGGCCTTCCTGGTGAGTTTGTTCAGGGTCAGTCCTGTGATGGAGGTGGCCTTCCTGATGAGTTTGTTCAGGGTCAGTCCTGTGATGGAGATGGCCTTCCTGGTGAGTTTGTTCAGGGTCAGTCCTGTGATCAAGGTGGCCTTCCTGGTGAGTTTGTTCAGGGTCAGTCCTGTGATCAAGGTGGCCTTCCTGATGAGTTTGTTCAGGGTCAGTACTGTGATGGAGGTGGCCTTCCTGGTGAGTTTGTTCAGGGTCAGTACTGTGATGGAGGTGGCCTTCCTGGTGAGTTTGTTCAGGGTCAGTCTTGTGATCAAGGTGGCTTTCCTTGTGAGTTTGTTCAGGGTCAGTCCTGTGATGGAGCTGGCCTTCCTGATGACTTTGATCAGAGTCAGTCACGGTCAGATCCAGCAAGTGACAGCATAGAAATGCACGCTGGCCACTACAGACTGATGAAACTTAATCAAAATCTTGCTATATATGTCAAATGACCTGAGTTTCTTCTGAAGGTAAAAGCACTGCTGTTTTATCCATTCAGTCCAGTCAGCTGTTCATGCAGACCCTCAGGTACTTCTGTAACTGCACTACATCCCCCTGGATGCACCCATTTGATCCCCTCCTTGTCTCCAGACTTGAAGCCCTCTTCTTCCAGTTTAGCAGGTCCCTTGTGATCCACGGTTTGTTACTGGGAAAACAGCACACAAACATTTTGGGGACTGTATTATCCACATAAAAGTGGATGTAGTCCACGATGCAGTGGCTGAGTCCCTCAGTTTCCTCCCAGTATGACTCACAGAACATGTCCCAGTCTGTCTCCTCTGAGCCATCCTGCAGTACCCTTTCAGCCTTCTTCTTCCGCTTGCTTATGGTCCTAGAAGAGACTGGTAGCCATTGAAATATTTCTTTGCAGGTGGAGGTTAGATGTACCATATTGTGATCAGTGCTGGCCAGGGGTGGTGGAACAATGGATTCAGTGTTGAAAGGTTCAGGGTCCAATTGGTGAGGGAGGATGGGAATGAAACATGACTGAAGTCACCACAAAATATATTATCTCCATTGTCACCACAGCTTCTGCCAATGGGGGGACATGCATGGCCAAAACAATGGGGTTTGAAAACCGCCATGGCACAGTGCTGGACACCTGAAGATGGTCCAATAAAAACATCCAGTGTATTCATTGCAATCACCATCCTAAGGTTGATTCTGGTGAATTCACTCATCTGCTTTTTCCCCTCAGAACTGATCAGCAAGAGGAGGTACCCAGGTGTGAAGAGGTAGTAAACGCAGCACCAAAACAGCGAGACGCGACGTGTGACCCGTGGTGCCCACAGATCTCGTACGGCGCGTTTAAAACACGGAAGAGCGAGACGGCCAAACCACAGGACCACAGGGTACAGAGCTGTGAAGGGAGTCTGCATAACCATTGCCAATTGATGTTAAGGAGAGACACGGCACAGATAGGGGAGAGATGCGGAGAGGAAAGCGAAAGGCCGGCAACAGGGACAAAGTCTTTGGCTGTGACCTGCAGGAGCACCTGACAGCTTCTGCCCAGGAGAGTGAGTCCTGTAATTCCCTACTGTTTCTCTTTATCTGTTCATGCTTTCACCATGCCAAAGGCCTCTACTAGAATTCAAAAATATTAATACTACAATATTACCATTTATTTACATTTTGCTACTGTATTATATCGCTTTTGATTTATACGCAGTTCAGTAATTTAATTTGTAGGCCTACAGTACTGTAATTTGAAATTTGTAATTTTATGCAGGTGTATTGAATTTTGAATCAATAAAATTAAGTAGGACGTTGTCCATTCTATTACCTTATATTTGGGTAATAAATATACAAATGTCAATTAGATGCTAATCTGCCTGAGACATAAAGAAAAAATAAAAAAATCATTTATAATGGTCACCCACTTATAGTGATCAGTTTCACCCAAATAGATGTGATCACTATAAGTGGATTCCACTGTACTGCAGACTACCAAAGATACCTGCGATCCATTTTACTTTACCTGCGACAGTGTTTTCTGTCATAACATGTCAGTGTCATGACCTGCTCGTACCACAATCTTGTGTGCCACACCCTCTCCTTTACCTCGTGTCTAACCCTGATTGTTACCAGCTGCTTCATGTTATTTCCGGCTTGTCCCCTGTATTTCAGTCCGCGTTTAGAACATAAGAACATAAGAAATTTACAAACGAGAGGAGGCCATTCGGCCCATCAAGCTCGTTTGGGGAGAACT
>JABFEB020000079.1:594008-605264 GCA_019775895.2 Stomatorhinus ivindoensis | reverse complement strand
ACTGAGGTGGCTGTAGGCCTTTGGGGGATCAGCACTGAGGTTGCTATAGGCCTTTGGGGGATCAGCACTGAGGTTGCAGTAGGCCTTTGGGGATCAGCACTGAGGTTGCTGTAGGCCTTTGGGGGATCAGCACTGAGGTTGCTGTAGGCCTTCGGAGGATTGCTGTGGGGTAATCGGCCTGCTCTCATCACAGACATGAAAGGCGGCATGCCACTGTATGATGACTCTCAGGACCTGCCACTGGACTTCCAGGATACATTTGGCTTCCTTGACGTCTTGGACATGACATCAAATCAGGTGTGTGGCCTGTATGAAAAAGGGTGAAACCTAAGTGTGTATATGAGCAAATTTATATATAATCATAGCAGTGGATGGATGGATGGATGGATGATCTGTAATTACTCCAGTCATACAATTTGGTCTTCTTTATCTCTACAACAGGAATGTAATAGGTTAACAATTTAGAAATTCATTGTATTGGCTAAGATAAATTTGGATTACTTTAGTCTTTCTGATTTTGCTTACCTTTCTGCACGGAACCAGTAGATTGGCTGTGCAAAAAGTAGGAGGGGCAGACAGGGACATTAAGGCTGAGCACATTTAACCTGATGAAGGCAACGTAGCTCCTGAATTAGAGTCAGACAGAGGTAAAATCATGGCAAATATGAATGAACAAACGAACAAACTAATTCATCTTGTATCTTTCCTTTCTCAATTTTTCTCCCTCTATTCTGTCCTCTGTGTTTATCGGCCAACCAGGTGAACGAGTTCTCTGTAGAGCCCCCATGTTATGACACAGAAGAAGAGGAGGATTTGAGAGATGAAGAGAAGGAGCAGCAAGCATCCAGTCTGTCCTGCCAGAAGCTGGAGCACCTCCCCGAGGAGGCGAAAGAGAGTGCCCCCCCCATGCAGCAGGACAAAGAGGAGACTGAGATGCTCGTCCAGCTACGCCAGAAAAACAACCAGCTGGGCTTATCCCCGCACAACCGGGCTTGCAAGTCACAGAGCCTACCATACAAAGCAGGCCTCTTCCTCCAAACGGCCATCGATTTCAACGAAGAGTATGACGACGATGATGATGAAAGTGAAGATGACGAAGAAAGTGAAGAAGATGATAATGATGACCTGCTGTTCTTTAGTCTGCCATCCAGCATGACATTCCACAGCCAGCGCCAGCACAGTGCGACCCAAAACACTGAAGATGGCCGCACCTCCCAACTAGGCCCAGCAGGGGGCGACGGTGCCGGACTCAGCCGGAGTGCTGAGGACTTAGAGGCCGAAGTGAAGGAGAGAACCATGGAGCCACCGGGCTTAGGGCCGGCCGTCAACGCAGAAGCAGCAGTGGACCATGACGATGCCAAGGGTGAAGAAGGTACGCCAGAGCAGAAGGAGCAGGGAGACCCAGCAACCGAAACACACAGACAGCGGTAAGTACCAGGATCACGTAACGGAACTCCCGGAAACCACGAGCATAGCTGCCATTCTTAGATTAACAATTTTGTACATTTTACTTATATTTTTCCATATGTAAACACAACAACATGCAATCATACATAGAGGTGTATATATTTATCCACATTTTATTTTTGAATGCAACTATAACTTTAAGGTGTTAAAAGATGTGTGTGTGTAAAAATATATGTGTATAGGACATTAACTGCTACCAAACACCTCTTTGAATTCATATATTATATGGATGCATTATATTTTTATTTATTTATTTATTTATTTAAACAGCTCATACAACTTTATCGGTCCTCTACTGTAAATGCAATTCTAGCCTTGAAGACTTACTGTTACTCATTGGTGTTTATTAACACATAATCGTGATTTCTGCTGTTTTGTTGTAGCTTGATTGACCAGGTGGGATGTTTATTGGCATTTTATGTGGTGTTCTTAGCTAATTTAATAACTTGTTATTTTATCATTTGTATATTTATCTGCTAAATGGAGTTTTATTATTGCGGTTCAGCACTTTGGTTAAACCTATTGTGTTTATTTTAAATGTGCTGCACAGATAAAGCTGACTTCTTTGACTTTCACAGTGAGGAAGAGGAGTGTCAAGCTGTGGCAATTTGCAGCGAGGAAGAGGAAGACTGTTGTGATGGCAGAGGGACTCCAAGCAGGTCTGAGGATAGCCAAGACCACATGGAGGCTTCTGATGAAGCAGAAAGAGGTTCACAGGTAAACACTGTGCAGGAGAAGCTGGAGGCCATGGGGGCTGAAGGAGGTGAGTCTGGAGGTTGTTACCAGCGCATCGATCTAGGGGGCTCAGCGGACGTAACATCACTGGAAGAGGAAGCTCTCAGTTTGAGTTTGGAGCCTACAACCCCTCCTGGAACAGAAGACGTTTCTCCTGCCTGGACACCTTCTGACCTGCCCCCTCTGTCCCCAAATCCTTCTGAGATGCCACCAGAGGATACTATTGTTAAAGAGGAGACCGTAGCCATCAATGAGGATGCCATGGCTGGGATTTCTACCGAGGGGAAAGAAGCTTGCCTTTCCTCTGAGAATGCAGAGGAACGATCTGGAAGCTCCACTGAGATAACAGAACAAGGAGAGAGAGAGGTAGCTACCGACAGAGAGGGAAAGGGAGAGGAGGGAGAGGAGGGAGGTGAAGCCCAAATTAGTGATGATATGCAGAAGCTACAGGACAGCAAAGAAATACACGTGGATTCCTCAGGACAAGATGACAATGACTATGCAGAGATCATAGAAACTGATGGACTATCGGAAGTACCAGACATAGAAAAACAACACAATGAATCTGAAATCAGCAAAAATATCCGGGAAACGAATAAGGAAATTAAAGACGTAGATGAGGAATGGAGGGAGAGCAAGGGGGAGCTGAAGGTAGGACAGGATGAGAAATCTGAGAGGCTGATGGAGGTAGGACAGGGTGAGAAATCTGAGAGGCTGATGGAGGTAGGACAGGGTGAGAAATCTGAGAGGCTGATGGAGGTAGGACAGGATGAGAAATCTGAGAGGCTGATGGAGGTAGGACAGAATGAGAAAACTGAGAGGGCGATGGAGGTAGGACAGGATGAGAAATCTGAGAGGGCGATGGAGGTAGGACAGGATGAGAAATTTGAGAGGGCGATGGAGGTAGGACAGGATGAGAAATCTGAGAGGCTGATGGAGGTAGGACAGGATGAGAAATTTGAGAGGGCGATGGAGGTAGGGCTGGGGCTGCCGAGAATTCTGGTGGTGTCAAAACAAGTGCAACCAAAAATGTACCACGCCAAGGCAGTGCCCATCGTCCCGCCCAAACCCCAGCTGTCCAAACTGGCAGCGCTGAACCTCCGACAGCAGCAGCTGCAACGAGAGAGCAGGAGAGGGAAAGAGGGAGAGTGGCAGAGGGACCGAGATAAGGATAGAAACAGAGAAGGTCAGGGGTCCAAGGAAGTGGACAGGGAGGTGAAAAGGAACAGTCCGATCAGCATGTATTTTGATCAGGCTGTTGCCATGGCAACCGAGAGAAGAGGGAGGGAGATGGAAGACAGAGAGCGGGAGAGAGAGAAAGAAAGAGGGATGGATGAAGAATGTGAGACAGAAGAGAAAGGGACTGATGGAGAATAATGCAAATGCATGGTGGGGGGCGATATTGTTTAGCCTGCAGAAATTATGTTTCGCATTCACGGTGAACCATGAATAATAGAAGGTAAGAATATATAAAACAGAAGTGTGTGCAGGAAACAGGAAGGAATGTATTCTGTGTACTGTATTAGTGAAACTGTCCTGCTACACCAGGGGTGGCCAATCTTATCTGCAAAGGGCCAGTGTGTATGCGGGTTTTCGCTGCAACTCCCTAATTAGATTACTGATTGGCTGAAGAGTCCGCTCACCCAGGTTTCAACAGCTGACCTGCAGGTTATCCCTAAGACCTGCACACACACCGGCCCTTTGTGGATAAGATTGGCCACCCCTGCGCTAAACCATCCATCTCCCATCTATGCATATGAAAGACGAAACCACAGCAAAAATAGTTAATAGTTGTACTTGATTATAGTTGATGCAGTTATTCAGATCCAGTTACATCCATTTCGGTAGCAGAGTTGTAGTACAGTCCGGAAATCCCAGAAATAACCTTTGGATATATTTTCAGACACCTCAAATATTTTATGTTCAAATATTATCACCCCCAAAATCTGAAATTCAAAATGATCATGGTTTATTGTAAAATGTAAAAATGTATTTTTACTGAAGTGTACCACTAAATTTGTATTAATTGCCTTGGCATTAGAACTGTATTTTTGTATGTTCCCATGTTTTATACAATAAAGTTATTCTATGTTTTAATCAGATTTTTCTTCATGTAGTTTTTAGAACAAATGTTTACCTATCTTTTTTGTTATACTTACGTATTACACTAATACCTAAGAATTACAAAAACACCGAAACATTACACAACCTATGAAGGTCTATACAGCAAGTCAAAGGAAACGTCACAGTTTTACTTAACTGTATTTAGATTACAATTTCCAGATGACTTTTATTATCATTATCAACACGAAACTGCTTGTGCATTAAAAACAGTGCACAGAACTAATAATTTAGGTGGGATAACACGGGTAAGTTCTTTCGTTTTATCGGAAGTGTGAAAAACACTATGGTCGTTAGCCTCTCTTCGGCCTCCCGACCGATAGGTGACAGCACAAGTCTTGACCAGCCAGTGAGCCTCCATTACGTCCTACTACAGAAGAAGCAGATGTATCTCCGGAAATAAATGAGTGTGGCATCTAATGCGTCTCTGCTCTGGTTTATTGGAAGCGTGCTTCTTGTTGCGTTCGTACTGTTTTCTATTTTGCACATGAAAACAGTAGTTGCCCCGACCGTGAAAAAGGTGGTGAGACACGATCCGATTAAAATGCAAAACTGTGTCGACTTCCATTCCCAGTTGACTTCCATCATGGACATATTAGCAAAAGCTGCCGTGGCAGAAATTATCAAAGTTGTTGAGGACAACTGCTGTGTTTTACGCTTGGAAATTAACCGGAGTCAGAATGAAAATGAACGGCTGAGGAGGAAGATACAATGGATGGAAAGCGAGTTACGGGGGAGTTACTGTGCTAATGTTTATGACGGATTACTGGGAACAAAAAACGGTAAATCCCATAAGATTATTCAGAAATTTAATCTACATCGATGGAACGTAACCTTTATTATACCATTCGCATGTTAATATTATATTTGACAATTAAAACTAACTTTAAGTATCAATATGATTAATTGTGCACTTCCCGCATTGCCACTGACTTTTCTTGCGTTTCGATTAAAATATGTGTTTACGTATAGGTGCCAGTACGTATTATTTTTGTCGAATACTCAAAACATTACGCTTGGTAATGCAGACCAAAAAAACTTTAACCGGAAAGTATTGCAGCAACTGTGAATTACAGTTATGTATCACGTATTACTTCATCTGTTCTATTTTCCCTCTCAGACACTGTGTCTAGTCATGACACTGAAATACTGCCTCCCGTTGACCACCCCCAGCGTGAGACAGACTGTGACATGGAGCATGTTGCTCCAGAAGCTCCGGAGGGTCAGGCGGTGAGCCCTACAACGGCTGCCGGTAATCTCCCTGTGCAACAGAGCTCCGATCTCAGCAGTCAGGAAACCCTGGAGTGTGTAGTGAAACCTGAACATGAAGAAGAGCAGAGTCCAAAGGGATCCAGAAATGATGAAGGAAACAGGACAGATGAGGGATGCAGCCTTCTCTGGACGTCCTTCACACAAGACTACAGTGACACAGGCAGTGAATATCCAGATTGCTCCCAAATTGCACCTGTTACTGGAGAGTACTCGCGTGTGGTGTCATTTCAGACAGCATCACAGCCTGCTTCTACGCAAGTCGAAGACGCTTGTAAGACACAGTCACTGCTGAATAATACCTGGGACCTCATGCCCAATACAGTTCCTATTAAACAGGAGGCTGAAATACACTCAGTAGCCAGTGATAAGGTCATATCAGATATACCTCACTCGCAGCAGGAGCAGTACGGACAGAAAATGCTGCCGTCGGGAAAAAACGAGCATTTGACAATAAAGCTCAAGCAACAGTTACATAAACCAACAGGTAAACAGTTAAAAGTCGACAGAAGCCCAGGAAGGACAAACCTATGCGGAGAAGACAAAGACAGATGTACCCAGAACAATGACAACTCTGCCAGGAAGATTAAGACGCAAACAACTAGCTCTGGAAAAAAGTGGTTTATCTGTGCTCACTGTGGGAAGAGTTTTGCTTATTTTAGCTGCTATAAAATTCACCTGCGAAGTCACACTGGGGAGAAACCATACAGCTGTGTCGAATGCGGAAAGAGTTTCACCCAGCAAAGCAATCTCACGAAACACGAGAGTGTCCACAGTGGGAAAAAGCCATTTAGTTGTACACAGTGTGGGAAGAGTTTCAGGCACCGGTATAATCTAACTCTCCACCAAAGAGTTCATTCGGGTGAGAAGCCCTTCCAGTGCATGCAGTGTGGAAAGAGTTTTGCTCAGTCTTGTCACTTTAAACGGCACCAACTATGTCACGAGGGTCAAAAATCCTGCAAGTTAGTGACCTGAAATCGGGGTTAATTTTTGACATATTTATAAATGGGCTTTTTTTAATTAAAAGATTTTATGAGTTACCCTGTCCATAAAACCTCACACAGGAAAATTCACAAAAGTAAAGAATATGGTTATCTTTTGCATTTTTTTGACTGATAACTCGCGGAGGATCATCTTTTCATACTTAATGTTCTTTCATATTTGTCAGAAATATATACGCAAAATTGAACCAAGTTGTAATGAGGGAATGTCTCATGTTAGAAAAAAATCTGAAAAGTGGTGTATAGGGGTGTCTGATGGTGAAAGGTTCCGTGGAACAAGCACAGAACCTGCATTTGTATTTTGTGTTATGAACCATAACACAAATATTGTCGAATTTTAATTTTAAATATTTACATATTCATCCACAATGCATATTCTGTTCTGGGTCAAGGTGGAGTCTGGAGTCTATCTCAGACAGCACTAGGCTGGAGAGCATCCTGTACAGGGTGATGTTTATATGTTTATCCTGTTAATTGTTGGCTTTCAAGACAATTAAAAGGAAAATGGGAATGTATGATTCTGATTGTGTTTAATAGTAAATGTCTGCAGATGAATTTATGTTCCATTAAAAATGTGTAATTCATCTTTTGCAGTTGTGCATGTTTTATGCCAAAAGGTGAGATTATTACTATCACGTGCTCTTTCTGTTTTTGTCACAAGTTGTTTTTGCAATTTACCAGAGAGGGTAGTGAAAATTTTCCCTTATGCATGTCATTTATCAAACTGAACAATGATTGAGGTACCTGCCAGAGGTGGATTTTCTAAGCATCATCATTTTTTAAATTAACCTAATCATATAAAATAATGACAGTTACTACGATGATCAATCTTAAAATGTGAAAAAGTCAAGAGTGAAAAAAATGTGGCCGTGTAACACATCTTTAGGAAATATATATTATTGATGTTTTAAAATATCAGATTCGTAATTTTTTTTTGAATAAGAAGGAAAGGAAAAAGCAAGTACTATATAATAAGACATTTACATGAATCACAGAGATAAATATTTGATTTAACACACTTGGTATTCAAACATCGTCATTTTGTTTAGTGAAGTGTGAGATCTTTTATTGGTATTACACTCTGCATAAAGACGTTAAGTAGTTTAGGTTGGTGCTTATTATAGCACCACCATTACAGAAAATGTCTTAAGAATTTATTCTCTGCTGAAGCTATTTACGTATGGCAGAAATGCATTGAGGTGCCAATATACTTGAAACTTCAATGTGGTGAGGTGTTTGTGTTGAGGATGTCCACGTGCATTGTCTTGCAGAGTGAAATGTTCCTCTGATATGACAGGTATACGTGGGAGTGCTGCGCTGGTGCATGTTTATTTCGGTTTTTGTTTGCTTCTGACGTTTGTTTGTTTTTGTCTGACGTCATGAGGTCTTTGCGTCACTGCCGTAGCCGCCCCGGTTGTGCGGAGAGCGTCGGTTTGTGCTGGACTGCGCTGCTCCACTTCCGGACAAATACGAGCCTTGATCATTGACATGCCTTGCCTATTCATCATTTAGCAAAAATATATACACGCAGTAAGGAAAATACATATATAAATATTATTTGTCTTTATAACTTGATCAGCAGAAGGACGGAGATGAATTCGTCCAGCGAGATGTCGGCTTTCGCTAACATCCATGCACAGTTAGCGTCCATCATGGAGATACTAGCCAGATCTGCAGTGACAGAAATCAGCAAACTTGTGAACGATAGTACGGAGGTTTTGCTGCTGGAGATGTGCCGAAGACAGAATGAAAACGACACCCTGAGAAGGAAGCTGGAGTGGATGGAGATGGAGTTACGGGCGGCTCGGAGGGATGAAGCCCGGGAGAGTTTCTCCTGCGGCCGCACTGTGGGAGTTCAGGCTGGCGATGGCTTACGGGCGAGGGAGAGAAACCGATTGCATTGTAGGTAGTGAGCTTTAAGCGATCATAAGTTATTTTGTGATGCCAAATGCGTGGATCGCAGAACGCATCCAAACACAATCGCATGCGTGAAAGTAGATTTGATTAATGGTTTCATTATTAAAGTAACGTGCATAAATTGTTGTTTCCAGTGGAGAGACGCTCGGCTCAAGTAGGGAGCGACTTCGATCAGCACTGTCCTCGCCTGAAGGCAAATGGAGGTCCTCCGCCTGTGGAGGAGGAAGTGTCTCGGGCCCTGTCTATTGTCGAGGTCAGTTCTACGTGCGATCCCTTCGCCTATACGCTCTCGTTAATATTCCCCGTTTTTATTATGTAGGCGTAAAGTTTAAATAGACCGCCTATTTGTTCCCTAATATCCCAGCACACAGGGAATTTAAACATCAAAATTAAATAGCAAAATAAAACAGCCTTAAGTTAAATCCGCAGGAAGGTAACACTGTTTTAAGAAAAAATTACGTTTATTAACGATCTGCTCACAGAAGAATGCGATTGTTCTACTGCTGAGTGGGGTCCTTACTTTAAACTTTCCAATAAACGGAAAGTTATCAATTTTAAAGAAAATGTTGATTAAAAATATTAATATGCAGTTAACGCTAAATAACGAAATCATATTGCAGTAATTGTTCCATGGTACACCTTTCATAATATCATGCATATTCTGCCTATTGTATATCGCATATATTATACAGTATGAATCCTGTATGTTTCACATTTTAAGTTAAGTCCTGGTTGGTGTTTATTACATGCTACATGTTCTCATTGTGAGCAATTCACCACACATATTGGGTCCCTGGCAAAAGTTTGATTCTGATTCTGGTTAATATTCATATTCGTAAGAATGTATCATAGTTTGCCTTGTCATAGATACATTTATTAGTAAAAAAAAGAATTTAATTAATGGCAGAGTTTTAGTTAACTTGTTTTCTGTTTCTGAACAACTGATGACACTGGTGGGTTCTGGAATCCCTTTCAGAGTAATCATGTCATTTTTCTTTTACAGTCTGCAGACTTCGAAAGAGGGACATCAGGAACACCTTTTATCAAGGAGGAAATATTTGAAGAGGAAATCAATATCACTCAGTCGAGGAGAGGACCGAAGAACTTTGCTGGAGGTAATAACATGGGCAGTGACTTGGAAAAAGCCACTTTAAACATGTCACCCCAGTGACATGCAGTGAAAACAGTGAGATCGATGATGACAAATCTGTACGATTTGGCAAAAGAGTGAGATCGATGATGACAAATCTGTACGATTTGGCAAAAGAGTGAGATCGATGATGACAAATCTGTACGATTTGGTAAAAGAGAGATCGATGATGACAAATCTGCACGATTTGGTAAAAGAGTGAGATCGATGATGACAAATCTGTACGATTTGGTGAAAATAGTGAGCCATTCAAAAAAGGTATGTTCTCTTTATACATAGTGATGCACACATGTGGAAATTTTGACCAATACTGATATATTTTGCTGCCGGGGGGGGGGGGATAAGGGTAACGAAAATTGGCTGAAACTGTTGCTTATTGTTATTTTTCTACATAATCATGAACCAGCACTGAGGTGTTCTGCATCTCTTGTGATAAATCTTTTCCTCATACCTCAGTTAGTGGTTCTGGTCCTGATGCAAGAACGTTGCATCCAGTCCTGCATCGGCACAATGAGGAAGAGAGCGACATGCGACTTGTAGATGGGTCAGAAGTGCAGGAGGTCCATTCTGCCTCGACAGCCACCGCAGAAGATGTCGGGGAAGCAGAGGAAGGAAAACGACAGAGAGTCCCGATGGTCGATCAGGCAGAATCCCGGGAATGCACAGTGAGATCGTTCGCTTCAGCCTCTGTCTGTGACACGTATGAGAAGGAGGTTCATCTCTGGACATCTGCTATACAGGGGGACAGCGAGACCGAAACTGATGACCCTGATTTCCCTTACGATACAGAACAGAGTCTGTCAGATGTTATCGAGATTCAGCCCATTCCGGCTACAGGAACAAGTTTATGTATGGATATGTTGCCTTCGAGGGCCACTAAACCCCACTTGGGAATGGTGAGCATTGCGCCTAAGGAAGAGGAGTCAGTGGTGCAGCCTGGATGCAGCGAGGACACTAAAGCGGGGCTGGCTCGAACGCAGATGGAGCCCAGAGAGAGGCTGGTGACGGAAGATCAGCCATCCATTGTAGCGACTAATGATGAGGGCGGTTACCACTTCAATGCAAGCAGCGTCAAAATGGCGAAGAAGGTGAAAGGGCTGACGAGAGCTCCGAAAGGGGAAAAGCAGATCAGCTGCATGCAGTGTGGCAAGAGCTTCACCACCCGATTCTATCTCAAGATCCACCTGAGGATACACACGGGAGAGAGGCCGTTCTCCTGTGCACAGTGTGGCAAAAGCTTCTATTGTACATCCCACCTGATATCACACCAGAGGTCCCACACGGGAGAGAAGCCTTATAGGTGCCATGTGTGCGGGAATTCCTACTCGCACCTAAATTCCCTGAAGTTACATCATAAGGTTCACAGGCAGGAAAGACTGTTTAATTCCACGTAGAACTGGAGGGCTTCGTGTCTGTAAATCGATGATGGTGGTGGTGCAGTGTGTGACTCACTGCATTGGAGACACTGGATTTCAGTCCAGTATACTAAGTTGCGTCTCTATAAAATTAAGCTGTGATTTATACACTCACCTAAAGGATTATTAGGAACACCTGTTCAATTTCTCATTAATGCAATTATCTAATCAACCAATCACA
>JABFEB020000079.1:573293-593908 GCA_019775895.2 Stomatorhinus ivindoensis | reverse complement strand
CTCAACCCAATAGAGCATCTTTGGGATGTGGTGGAACGGGAGCTTCGTGCCCTGGATGTGCATCCCACAAATCTCCACCAACTGCAAGATGCTATCCTATCAATATGGGCCAACATTTCTAAAGAATGCTTTCAGCCCCTTGTTGAATCAATGCCACGTAGAATTAAGGCAGTTCTGAAGGTGAAAGGGGGTCAAACACCATATTAGTAGGGTGTTCCTAATAATCCTTTAGGTGAGTGTAAGTCAACAGCTGTTGTGTAGAACCTTAAAATCTGTCACACGCAACATTGCGAGCTATGCTGAGTAGTAATTAGCATGTTCTTTAGCCTACTGACAATGTTCCCTTTTTTAACATGCAGATACGGATTGTGCCTGGATGATGAAAGTTTGCTTGATGGGTCGAATGGCCTCCTCCCATTTGTATAGTTCTTATGTTCTCATGTTCTTAAATGTCTACATTTTTGAGGTTCCTGAATCTTTTGAAGTAGAAAAGATTTAAATGACCTTGCTATTCTTTTAAGATGAATTCTTAGGCTACATGACAGTACCACTGTGAAGGCATTTTATATGACAGCTGCTGGTTTCACAGTGGTGTTGGAACTGCCCCCCCCCCCCCCAATATTTTATTTGTATTCATTTATCCTTTGTCTAAATTATTGTGTAATAATAATCCTATGCGTTGGGCTCACACTCTGAATAAGCTGAAATCTGAAGGGCATTGTAAACTATTGATGAAGAATGCCACTTTCTTTTTTTTGTTATTGTTATAGTTATCATTTTACTATTAATAAAATAACCTTTTGTTCAAAGATTCTTCCCATATGTAGAACATACCCAGAAATCTTGAATGAATAGGTTGTTTTTAAACTTCTGTAGAGTGAAGATCTCAAAAGAACCATGCAGCTTGGCCATGAGATGCAAAATAAAACGTATTCAAAAACTGCAAGTATGCATATGAACATGAGTAATGTTGAATGCAGGAAATCTTTTGGCGATGTTGATACTCGGGCTGCAGTGGAGGGTTTAATGTTGGGAGTTGTATGCGTATGTAACTGTCCTCCAAAGTAGCCGAGTGGCCTTTTATATGACAGTGAAATATTCTAATAGTATAGTGAGATCTCTGCAGCTAATTTTACATTTAAAAAAATATTGTCACTGGACCAGGTGAGTGCACTGCAATGCCTTTTTCAAGTTGTGTTTGTTCACTTATATTCTTTTGTTTCATTTCAGTTTTCTTGTGTCTGCTCATATTGTAGTTTTTCCTCATTTCCATTCTCTTTATGAATATGTTAACTTCATGGTAATTAATGCACTGTAATAGAAAGTTGCAACTTTCGAACATTGCGGATACAATTTGAGGCATTCGCCTTTCAGCTGAAAACCAAAACTTTGCTGGACTGTTCACAGTAATTATCTTTGAATGCTGCACTTCATTTTACAAAAAGGAAAAATAACAAAAAAATTAAAGAACAATGTCATTAAATTGTTTAGATTTAGTTCGAAAAAAAGTTAGAAAAGTTCACTGATTTGATTTTGTGCTTTGTTTGCCAACATGACCTTAGTTTAAATTGTGAATAAAAAATGTGTAAAAACATTATTACCCGGCTGTTTAGTTAAATTCAAAAGTGAATTAGAAGTAATGTACAGTACCAGCAGTCTAGCAAGTGATTTGATATATTTCTCTTTTCCCAACTTCAACAATAAAGAGAAAAGAAAAAAGAGTTAATCTAGCTATTGATAATCCGATACAGTCCATTTTACTTCAACAGTGAATAGCAGAGGTTAATCATATATAGTCTATATGATCCCACAACACTAACTCGGATATTTGATTGAAAGATGGGAAATTTATATGCTGTTATTGCAAACTGATGTTCTGAAAAAAAATTAACTGCATTCTCTTAAATCATGCTGAATTGATTAGAGGAATTACAAGTTTAGATGGAACGAAAATGAATATAAAAGATGCAGTGGAAACGCCTATATATATGTCTGGGTGAAATTGATCACCATAAGCGAATGATTATTATAATCGTTTTTTTTCTTTTCTTTATGTCTCAGGCAGATTACCATCTAATTGACATTTGTATATTTATTACAAAATATAAGGTAATAAAATGGACAGCATCACTACTGAATTTTATTGACTCTTTCAAAATATAGTACAGCTGTTTCAAACGCTTTTCAGATTACAGTACTACACAAATTACTGAACCATAATTCAAATACGCTACAGTACAGTACTATTCATAAATGATAGTTTATTGTAGTTTTGCTGTTGCATCTCATTGGTTCATTTTTGGCGGTTTATCATAAACTTTGATGAGTCTATATTCGTAATTGACAGAAAATGACTTTCTTGTTTTTTATGCACGCAGCATTAGCCTAGGCTAGCCAGAAGTAGACGGGTTACCACAAGGTAGTAAAAAACAGGTTCCACTGTATTCCAAGACCAGCGAGCACCAGTGATTTAGCGGTTCTGGGGTTAATGAATGTTCAAATTTCTGGTTATTTTCACTTGGGCAAGGTACTAAAATATTTTCCAACGATGCAGTAATGACTGGGAATGGTTTTCAGGTCAGGTGTTGAGTATAGACTGTTACTCTTCTGCTATCTTTTGAATAAAGTTTGACACCCCTGAAGTTCTTGCAAGGAAGACCAATTAAGCCTATTGCCTTTCATGCTATTGATGTTTGGATGATAATCAGAAAGAAGGTGATTAAAGTATATCTATAGAAATGTGGGCTTTTGCTGTCCATCCACTAACGGCATCCAGATCTGTAATAAAGGAAACACGCAAAGGTTTACAATAATGGCAAAAAAACACTGATGAGCAATGCATCTTAAAAGAGCCAGAGACTGACCCACAAACATAAAAAGCCCCTGTAGTTGCTGGTTGGCACACTATAATATAAAGGTAAAAATAATAAATTAGGATACTCAATCAGCAATGCGATATGTGCAGCACCGGACATTTACTGTAACAACGTAAACAGTAGCTTCTTGCCGCGTCTTGGCTTCAGGGGAGGAGTGGCAGGTCGGGAGGACGTGTCGTAGTGTCTTGTTTTCATTTATTACTCTAAAGAGACTTTTCAAGATTCCTGTTTATCTTACACAAAAGCCCTTTTAGCTTTGAACATATAGCATGGTGGTGTATTGCATAATTATGATGGTATGATACAAATTCATTCTTACCAGTCAGTAAACGTGTAATTACAGTCAGGCTAATGACAATTTATGAGATAATCTAGTTGAGGTGCCATCATTCTCTACAGTTAAGGAGTAATTTAAAAATCAACTTTAATTACATTCTTGATCATTTAGTCATCTCATTCATATTACCTAACCTGTGACAATTATGGAAGTTTTAAGAATGAGTACTATACCTTAATGAATATATTGTATACTTCCACAAGTATATTTTTTAACTCAGACATCTATGGTAAATGGTAATGTGCAAATCCATTAATATTTCAACTGGAACATCGAGAAATGTAATTTACTACCATCCTAATAATTCTATAACCATTTGTTAATTTACCAGGCACTTTTGACCAAGGCAACATATAAATAAAGCTTAGAGCGCATCCCTTGCTCAAGAGCCCAGTGGTGACATCGGGTTGTTATCCGGGAGATGTGAACTAGCAACCCTCCAATCAGAGCCACAACCCGCTGAGCTGTACACCTCACGGATACAACAGAAGGATAAAGTTGTGTAAAAATGTAAGCTGCACAACACCACCGAGGAAAACGTTTTTGCGTCGCTTTTCTTTCGGTAGCTTCGCCGAAGTGGGTAAACTGGACTACAATCCCTGGCTGCGAATTCCCGGTCTGGTTTCCGGGGCTCCAACTTCGGGCGCATGCGCAGTGTCCTTGGGCGAATTTGCGTGTCCGACTGAGATTTCTGTCCTCTTCCAGAACGACATCACAGTAATATAAGTGCTAAATGATTCTGTTTGTCATTTACCCAAAACTTAAAGGTATGTTTGGAAAATAATCAGGAAGACGATGATGAAAGTATCCATCGAAATGTCGGCTTTTGCTAACATCCATCCTCAAATAGCGTCCATCCTGGAAATACTGACGAGATCTGCAGTAACAGAAATCTGCAGGCTTGTGGATAGTAGCGCCGAGGTTTTGCTGCTGGAGATGTGCCGCAGACAGAGTGAAAACGACACCCTGAGAAGGAAGCTGGAGCGGATGGAGTTGGAGTTACGGGCGGCTCGGGTGGCGCAGCCGAGAGGAGGCCGGGGCTGCAGCCGCACTGTCGCGGTTCAGGCTGACGGTACCTGAACGGTTTGGGTTTATTAATGGTGGTGGTGTTTGTTTGTTTCTTTGTTTTGTTTACGCGCACTCTTATTATGGATGGCTGTATAATTATAAGCTGATCAATCTAGCGTTTCATTCTAACGAGATCTTCCCGTTTGCAGATAACATTGATGGCGATGAAGAGTGCATGGGGACATGGAGGGGTAACATCCTTACAGCGGTGAAAGAGGAATCGTCCCACTTTCTTGGAGTGACAGAAGAGGTCGGTGCAGGCGCTTAATTACGTCTTAACTAAATGCAACCCGCCTGATTGCTTTTCTTAAGAAAGTGACTGATGTTATAGTAGTTGGTTGTGCTTTTTAAGACCGAGTTGGCAACAAGGCCGTAGTGAAAAGTTTGTTTTCGAAGGCATAATGCTACGGGGCGGGGTTGGTGTTTATCTAGCATATAAACCTCACTTACTCGGATGCAGTCTGTAGTCACTGACGTGGGCAGGCCAGAGACTGTTATCATCAAGGTGGAGGGACAGAAAGATGAATCCGACTACGCAGAGTCACACGGAGGACTGACGGACATTAGAGCAGGTACCAGCCTTGGCAGTTATCACTCCACTACCAGTCTTGAAATCTTCTGCATTTCATCTTTGTGATATAAAATTATTTTAAAAGTTTAAGAGCTTAATGTATGTGTTTTTAAAGTAATCCCTTTCCTTATAAAGTCCATCTAGTCCAGACTACTTTAAATCTGACAAGTTATCCAGCTAAACAAGAAATCCTGCTTTGTGAAACAAGCCCATCTGGCTGGCCAACCTTTATTTATATGTCTGTATATATATGTATTATTTCTATTTCTACCTTTATTTTACTTTTATTGTTTGTTGTTTTTGTACTTTTGTTTTGTGAATATGTTCAGTTGTATGTTTAATTGTAGTCTGTTCAAAACATATTTCTTTTACTTTTTTGTACTTTGTGAGCAAAAGATCCTAATTCTAAATCTAAGAAGAAAATGTGTGGTTTTGTGGGGTTAATGCCTGGACTGCAGGTAACTGTCTCGTGATTCGTGTGTTTTCCTGTACTGGACAGCAGATGGCGCCTCTCCCAGTGTCAGCCAGGTGCATCCTGGTGAGCAGTGGCAGTGTGAGGGGGACAGAGACCTGAAGGAACAGGAGGCATGGCCAGTTCAGAAGGTCAGAAAACCTCAGGTAGCACCAAAACACAATCGGGTAGAATCCTAGCGCTGCACAGGAAAATCATTCTTCGCAGATCCAGTGTGTAACGTGCAGAGTAACCATGTGTTACGGCCTCATTTTGAGCACACCCAGCTCTAACTGACGCAATGCAGATTTTATGTTTCATACTGAAACAAAATACAAAAAAAAGCTTATTACACATAAGACTAAGAATTATTTGTTTAGTCTACCCAGGCCCGGGGTATGCAGCGACCCCAAATGAAATAACAACCCGCTCACAGCTACCTAGACAATATAAGAAAACCCTGGCTATCTGCCCTCAAAGGGGGTAACAGATACAAAAGGGGGTGACCTAGTATGCTAGGCAGACCCAGAACCTAAGGAACCGTACAGAGTGTCGTCTAGGCCCAGCCGGAACCTGGTATGTATATACTTACAGTCAAACATACGCATATACACACACACACACACACACACACACTCTGTCTGGTCAGGATGGATCGTCAGGCCCCTGTTTAATTTCTCCTGTTTCTCAGCCAGGTGCCCCTCCTTATTCAGATTGTATCCAGGTGCCAGTCATCCCCCTTTTCAGCACAAGACCGAATTAGCTTGTGCTCCCCCTGCAGGCCAAAACAGGAACATGCATTTGTCCCCCACAGACAAACACAATACAGTTGTTGCAGTATCTGAAAGCTTTTTTCTTCCGCAGGGACTGTCAAGTGGGAGTCAGTTGCAGTCGGTTCCTGCTCCAGGGGCAGTTTTTTGGACTGGTACTTCGTCTCCGAGAGCCGTTACCGTTAAGCCACGCTTTGATAGCCTTGGTGTTGTGCCTCAGAAAGGAAAGATTACGATGCAGACAGGATGCTGTGAGGTCCCTGTGTCTGGAGCAGCTCAGTCCCAGCAGGTGGACTCGGTGATGTCCAGCCAACAGCAGCAGCAACAGCGATCAGCAGATTCCACACAGGGAACAACGGGAGATGGGAACAGCTTTACTGCAAGTAAAGGCAAAATGGCGAAGATCTTTAATGTATTAAAAGGAGCGAAGCAGTTCAGTTGCATACAGTGTGGGAAGAGTTTCAACGACCGTTTTTACCTTAAAATACACCGGCGAATACATACAGGAGAGAGACCGTTTTCTTGTACGCAGTGTGAGAAGAGGTTCTACTGTACGTCTCATTTGATCGCGCACCAGAGATCTCACACGGGAGAAAAGCCTTATAAGTGCAATGAATGTGGGAATTCCTATTCTTACCTGAATTCTTTAAAGTTACATCAGCAGTCTCACACGGGGGAGAAGCCTTACACTTGTGATGTGTGCGGGAAGTCCTACTCCCATCTTAATTCTCTGAAGCTTCACCAGAGGACTCACACAGGAGAAAAGCCTTACACGTGCCACGAATGCGGGAAGTCTTACTGCCACCTTAATTCTCTGAAGGTGCATCAAAGATCGCACACTGGAGAGAAGCCTTACCATTGTGCTAAATGTGGGAATTCCTATTCCCATCCTCAGTCTCTGAAGTTGCATGAGAAGTCACACGATTTAGAGACATTTTAGTTCTGACGAGAGAGAATTCTTGCTCTCGACTTAAGCTTCCTGTGTGCTCTTCCTGCACTGCTTCTCTCATATTTATTTAACAGACTTTTTTTTCCCTCTCAAAGCCACAGAACTGAGGAAAGCAGAGGTTAGACAGCAGGGTCAGCCAGCATGTTGTATACGGCCTCTGCTCTGTGATTAGACGATGTCTGTGTTACCTTTCTAAGTTGCACTCTTCTGAATTTGGTGATTGATCATTCTTGACACACCACAGCACACAGTAAACAGCAACGAAATGTGTCCTCTGCATTTAACCCATATGTGACATCGTGACATGGCAGGGGGCAGCTAATTCAGCGCCCAGGGTGGTTGGGGATGGTACCTTGCTGGTCAGGGATTCGAACCATGACTGAAAGGCACTTGGCTGGAAATGAGATGCATTTAACTGGTCGATGGGAGAGCCAATCAGCCTAACATGTTTACGATCCATTAGGGATTGTAGATTTAGAAGCCATCCTTCTTTTTGAAATGTTTTCTCTTTTTCCCAAGATCATTAATAAAAACTACACTATTGTTATTTTTATTGTAATTGATATTTGTGTTTTCACTGTGAGTTCTTAAATGGTATGTAATATTTTGTCACTGGTGATTTTTGGTGCTGGACAACAGGATATGTTTGTTTGGAGCTCTTTGTCTGGTGTCAGTATGGGTACTGTGCAGCTGAACTGGCAGTGTGACATCTGTCATGTGGAATGGAAATTTCCGTTTTGTTTTATTCCTATTCAAACTACAGCAAGAGGGAACATAAATCCCTCACTTTTGCATCATCGTTTCCTTTTGTTTAATTTGTACATTATATATAATTCACAGATATGTGGTTACTAAGCTGCTTACCTGTAAGTTTTTAACCAGAATGCCATTTATACAAGGGTGTAAATTTGGGTGTGGACAGTAGGGTAGGGACATTGCATTTATATAGATTATCAAGGTAGATTCTGCTGAGGTAACACAACCTGCAGTGCCTTTTCTATAATGATTCACTTTTTGAATATTAAATAAAAAGAATGTGCAGAATATGAAACTGAACATGTTATATTTCATAATTCTGGAGAAGAATGTACTGGTTGGTTCAGGCTTTGGATCTTTGCCTGCAAGGCTTTGAGAAATTTAAAAAAACAACTCAATTTTACTTTAAGGATCTTGCTTTAGAGATTCGGACAAAGTTAATTTGCTAGTTTATTTTATTATAAGGTTCATCGCTTAGAAACATGACCTGCTGCCAATAATACCATTGACTGGGTAAGTATATAGGAGACATATTAGCTAGTTAAATACCGACGTGCAGTGCATCCTCCTGTAATTAACACACCACAGGCAACGTTTCGTTGCAAACGTATTGGAAATTGTCCGTCTGCGTCATAGGGTGTCAATAGGCCATTTAAAGGATTTCAATGAGAATATTTTACAGTGTTTACGGTAATTCGAAGCGTCACCGCCCCCTCCCCACGGCTATGCGGAAGTAATCTACTTGTCTGAAGTCACTGAATACCGAGCTACTGCAGCTCCCATATCTAGATGCTCGTGCACGCGACTGCAATCGGGAAGTATGTCTGTCTGTGTTAATTTTCAGGCACAACTGTCGTCGATTATGGAGATTTTATCTAGAGCAGCGGTTGAGGAAATTAGCAAACTTTTGGAGGATACATGCGCGGTTTTGCATCTGGAAATGCGCAGGAGCCGCAATGAAGCCGTGGCGTTAAAGAGGAAATTGCGCTCCATGGAAATCGAGCTGAGTGCAGTCCGAAGCTGTGGAGCAGGTGAGCGGACTAACGGGCTCCATCATATGCAATCGGATCGTTCGAAATACTGACTTTAATCTGTAATGATCATAAATAAGCTGGTTGTAACGTTAATGTAAAACTGACATTTGGTGTGTTTTCCCGATTCTCCTCTTTAGAACATATTAGTGGGAAGAACCAAAGTAACGGTTCCTGGCAGTATGGAGTTCCCTCAGCAATGGGAGACAAAAACTCCCAACATCTGTCTCTTGTTTTGGGACAAGAGGTTCGTTTACTTAGCGGTAGCATGTACTGACGGATTCAAACGTATTCAATTTTTAAACACATATAAATAGTAATACATAAAACTTTACTTGGTCAAATTACTGCTATGTATGCATTATACTGAGTGTATAAAGTTGACTTGCTCTTTTGAGTCCGTGTGTGCAACTTTCTCTGGCAACATTCAGTTGATAGTGCTGGGGATTCTTTTACAGTATGAAAAGGAGGAAGGTGAGAGGACTGAGATACTTATCATCAAAGAGGAGAGCCTTGAAGACGACCGTGAGGAACCAAAGCACTGCCAAGGTAATGATCTTATTATTATACCTCAAAATGTAACCACAAAGGTGCTGAGCCATAAGTACTGTATAACCATTTACAAGTAGGGACGGGTGTGTACTTCAAAATGTTTACTGTGCAAAACATTATAATTACACTTATGCTGTAGTTCTGACATCTGCTGTTTTGTTCTTTTAATGCCCTGACAAGGTTTAGCCGCAGAAATCGATGCTGTTGCTGTAGAGAGCCCCCACCTATCCACGTCCGAATCTCCGTTCCAGAATCTCAGAAGCGACGAGGAGTGTGACAAACAACCAAACCCTTCAACAATACAAGAACAGGACCAGTGTTGGCTAAATGGGGAGGAGTCATGCAGCTCTGAGCTCCTGGTGAAGGCCGAGCGAAAGCAGACCACGAAGAGCTGTCGGTCACAAAGAGGAGGTTTGGAAAATCCAAAGGACACGAGAACCAGTCACTTGGCAACCAGTTGGAATAGTGAAATAGAGGCTGATAAACTACAGCAATCTACTGACAAATGCTTACTAGATCTCTCGCCGTTTACAGGGGACCAACATCCCGTTGCAGTTGTTGAGTCAGGATCTGCTAAAACTCAGTTCTCTGCAGGCTTTTCTGATGTGAACTCGCATGTTGGCTTGTTGAATCCATCCACTGTAAACGAGAGAGCTGAGTGGCACTCGGCAATGAGAGACCATCACGCAGCACCTAACCAACCGCAGAAATCTTTGGAAAGACAGTCGGTAGATGCTGACAGAGATACGGGGCTGTACACTGAAATGGTAGAAACGTTTGCTGTGTGTCAGCAAAGGCTGAATTCCGCAAAGAAGATTGAAACCAACAAGAAGTTTGGCATTAGAGAGAAACAGTTTTCCTGCACACACTGCGGAAAGCATTTTAATCGCTACAGTCATCTTAAAATACACCAGCGATGTCATACAGGAGAAAAACCGTACTGCTGTACACAGTGTGGGAAGCATTTTAGTCTTAGATGCAATCTCATAACCCATCAGCGAATTCATACTGGTGAGAAACCATTCTGTTGTACCCAGTGTGGCATGAGCTTTGCCCAGAAATCTAGTCTTAAAACACACCAGCGAATTCACACTGGGGAAAGACCGTTTTGTTGCGTTCAGTGTGGTAAGAGTTTTGCTCAGTCAAGCAGTCTTAAAACACACCAAAAGGTTCATAGTAGAGACAGTGTGATGTAAGTAAGAAATGCTTAACTATCAAATGTTTCACTGACATTACATAGCTTGTCAATCAACGTCCTGTACCCAATTAAAAGCTAAACAAGGACTGCTACTGAAACGCTAGGTCTCATATAAAGTACAATTTTTAAAATGTCCATATCCACTAAATACTTCAGGTACTGAAGTAGTACAATGACAAAGAAACCTAAACAAGGTTTTAGATTTTCCAGTAGTGTTTAATGTAGAAAAGCATTGCATCTGGAGGGTGGTTCCACAAAGCAGGATTTCTCAGTTAGCTGGGTTAACTTGGGCTCAAAGTTATGATTGTCCAATAGGAATGCTCCTTACCTAAACTCTTATTGGATAATCATTAATTCAAGTTAAACCAGGTAACTGAGAAGTCCTGCCTCGTGGAATACACTTCGCAGGTTCATTAAAAATCTTATACGTTCAAATGTATTACATTAAAACACTTTTGGGGGCATTCAGAATGGCACCCAGATGTATGTATATATTTTTTATCCACAAACATTTTGATTTCTCA
Organism: Stomatorhinus ivindoensis; assembly: GCA_019775895.2. Classification (NCBI taxonomy): domain Eukaryota; kingdom Metazoa; phylum Chordata; class Actinopteri; order Osteoglossiformes; family Mormyridae; genus Stomatorhinus; species Stomatorhinus ivindoensis. Next base: position 582,825 of record JABFEB020000079.1, on the reverse strand, counting down.
AAAATTCTGATCATTAGCTGATCTTTCAGTCATTGTTAACATTTTCAGACTGCATTAAAATTTCCTAAATTCACAGTCGATAAATGAATTGTTCTATACAGTTTAACTGTATATAAAGGCTGATTTTCCCCTTTCCTGTTAAACATTTCTTTCGGTGATTCTTTTGGTTTGTTTTAATTGGATTAAACTATTTAAAACTATTTAAAAATGTTTTATTATTTCACCACAGATGGGTCAAACAAAAGAACACTTAATCTTCTGAGCAAAAGCTTAAAGGAGATCGGATGAATGCTCACCGCAGGGTTTCCCACTGCTGTAGCTGAACACTCCTTTTTCGTTTGTGCCAAAATATGTTCAGAGCCACATACATGAACAACTATGTAATCAGATCTCCAGGCGTCCCCTTCAGCTATGTATTTAACAAACTGATCATTGGTGTTTTCGGCCGGCATGTTGACTCCTTGGGTAACACACCTGCATCCCACCCCAGTCCTGTGTGGGTGGAGGTTGCATGATCTCCATATCTGGTTCCTCCCACAGCCCTAAGCCAAGCAGAAGGGTAACTGGTATCTGTAACACAGAGTATGACTGACCGCCCTGCCGCGGATTGGAATCCCGGCCTCATTTCCCATTGAGGCAAGGCCCCCACCATACCCATCTATACACATCCATGACACTATTGATCTCTCTTGGCGAGATTCTCTTTTTACCTACCCCATCTTGCTATCCATGACACACAGACACATACAGCTCTAGAAAAAAATTAAGAGACCACAGCAATCATTTCTGTGTATGTTGTGAATGTTTTACAGACTGCAGCCTGGTTCTTCCCTGCTTTATGGGACGTCAGTCCTGCTTCTAGGGGCGTTATGAATTATCCTAGCAGTGCACTTCACACCTGCACTTAATGTTTCCCATTCCTTCTGAAGGTCACCTGATGTCATCCTCTGATTTATGAGACACTGTCAGATAAGCTGACGGTCACCTCAGGCATTAGAAAGTCGCTTCTGCCCTCTAACTGGCTGGTTTTGGTCGTTCCCAGTATCTCCTGCTTCAGCTTGATCTTGTCTACTGCTGTCTTAGGAACTTTGAGCCTGGAAGCAACTTGCCGTGTGGCCTTCTGATAGCATAACCAGGATTAAACCTGAATTTCAAAATAAAGGTTTAAAGAACATATATGGGGTGGTCTCTTTAATTTTTTCCCAGAGCTTTATGTAGATGAGAGCAAGTTTAGCAGAGAAGGGCCGCCACATGCAGCGGCGCCCATGTACCTCATCCTGCTGTCCATCCACCCGTCTATCTATACAGTACAGGTCGACGTCTAATTAACTTACATACACTATAATTTGCACGGGGGGTCCAGTCTATTTAAAGTCACTGTAGCTGGGTTTCAGCGTGCATGTTCTATCGCCAGCTTCCCAAAACTGCGGAAATGCGTGTTGATCTCCAGCCAATCGCGATAGTCTGGGCGATCCACGTGACTCCGGGTTTACGGTTTACGGAAGCGGAATAATAAGAAGCCCTTATGCATTTGCGCAGAAAAAGAAATACCCTTATTTGAAGCTATAAGGTGTTCAGAAATAGTTTAGAAAAATGATAAACAGTGTTCATTTTCGTAGACAGGTTGGTGCGGTAATGGAAATCCTAACTAAAGCTGCGATCGCGGAAATCGCCAAACTTGTCGATGATGGCTCTGCTGTTTTACGCTTGGAAATGTATCGGACCCAGAGTGAAAACGAAACGCTGAAAACGAGGATACGGCAGATGGAGAGCGACCTGGAAGCGGCGCTGGGGCGCGGAAAAGCGGCCGGGGCGCCGGAGCTTCCCGGAAACACGCGATCTGTCGGCGTTCAGGCTTTCGAGGAGTTTAAAGGTGCGCCGATGAAAACCAACGATTTGCTCTTCGCCGGAGCCTTAATGTTCGCCAAGCCCTTTGTTACAACCCTGGGAAAGTTAATGCCAGTGAAATCGGCTTCTCTTAATTCTACGTATGTCTTTCCACATAAGAGCTAGGGCAGGATTTGACAAAAATTGGTTCTCAATTTAAATTGCACAACCTGTTTTTATACTAACGTCTTACATTCATGTGAAACCAATAACCCTTTAGTATAAATTTTATGACAGCCTTTAATGAGTGGGCACAGCTTTTAAACAGGAATTGTCAGTGAGCCTTGTCTTAAAGCGGCATCAGCAGTGCCAGCGTGTTCACGCACCCGGTCCGGTTCGTGGTCTCTACCGTATTAATAGGGCCGGTGACTGTCAGCGCTAACGTGACTCATGCAGAAGTTTATATGCTATACCTGCGTCAGTTAAATCGTATTTAATAATCTGCATTTCTACGCACAAACTGTGCATGCTGAAGATTTTTGGGAGACACTTAAAATATATCAATAGGGGGAAGTTTTAAAAGTCTTTTATCAGAGAGAATCAATAAAGGTACACTATTCAAATATAATGCATATAAATAGTCCTTGGGTTACTAATTTAGTAGTTTTCCTCGTATGTTTTCCCTTAAGATGCACTGTATTTGTAAATAATGTATTTTTGGTTTTGTAATATATGTTGATGTCATCGAATACAAGTTATTTGTAAGGCATTACATATTATTATTAATAATAATAATAATTATTATTATTATCTGTTTATGTTTTAATCTCACAGAAGAAAAACAGCTGTGCATCAGTGTGTGGAGAGAACAGAGGCCCACAGTCCAGACGGAAACTGAGCCTCTGCACACCACAGTGAGTGGAAACCGGCTGTATGTACTTTGACCACAAAACTTGTTTGATTTGATACATAACATGTTTGGGGACTTTTTTCAACATAGGCTCCAGGGGTGGAAGATGAGAGTGCTGAAACTCATATCAAACAGGAAACGCTAGACGATGACTGGTGGACCAGTGACCCCCAGAGATGGCTGGAAGTCAACAGAGAGGGTAAAATCAATGCCGCTTCTGTAATTATCATCTTTGCACATGACATATTTCAGTTTCTTTTATATGGCCGTATTGCTTGTTGTATAATGGGCTTGACTTTCTACAGGCCCTGCAGAAAAACTCCAAGAAGATCAGGATGCTGAGGAAGTCACGCAGACACCTTCAGGAGAGCCCAAGGTGCCCTGTGAGACACGGGGGACCGAGATAAATGATCACGAGCTGGATGGGCTGCCGTTTGGGGTGAAAGCGGAGTCTTGGAAGGGATGTGCAGCCCATAAATTAAATCTGACAGAACAGGAATACAGAACAGGAAGACTGAACTCTCTCACCACAGAATATGCCACGGATGAGAAAGTCAGTCAGCTATGGACTACCTTTGTGCAAGATAGCTGCACAGAACATGGAGATCCTCCCCAGAAATCGCAGGAAGGCCTGCCACTGGCCCCTGCTCTTTTTAACAACTGCGGCAATCCGTCCTTGGCGGTCAACGTGAAGCTGCGTTTCGGCACGTCCGATTCGATGGCGACGGATGAGGACGTAGCCGCGTCCCTTGTGTGTCGCGACGAGCCGATACCGCAGACACGACAGAGCAGAGAGAAACCGACTCCAGCAAGAAGAGTCGACGTGACAATACCGGCCAGACAGCATCATTACGGAGGGCCGGCGAACAAAATGACACCGAGCGAAAATACGGAAGGTGCGGAAACGGACGCGCCGAATAGATACGTACACATGCTGAGCGGCACGAGTTTTAACATGACGAAGATGCTGAAGACATGCCGGAAGGTGTATACGGAGGAGAAAGCGTTCAGATGCTCGCACTGTGGGAGGAGTTTCAGCCGTTTAACCTGCCTTAAGATCCACCAGCGGAGTCACACGGGGGAGAAGCCGTACAGCTGTCTCGAGTGCGGGAGACAATTCACGCAGCAGAAGAGCCTGAAAACTCACCAGAGCGTCCATACGGGGGAGAGACCGTTCAGCTGCACGCTCTGCGGGAAGCGCTTCTCCCGGCAGGATAACTGCACGCGGCACGAGAGGTTCCACAGCGGGAAGAAGCCGTTCAGCTGCAAACAGTGCGGAAAGTGCTTCACCCTTCAGAGTAATCTTAAAACGCACCAGCAAATCCACTGCGGGTTTAATCGTTTCGTATTTGCATAAGGCGCTGCACTAATTCAATGCGTATTAGACTGCCAGATTTATTACACTTGCCATATAACATCTAATTCGTTTCTCCAGTGAAAAACAGCACGGAGGCTATTTTTATTATGCAAAAAGATCCTTTATATATCATGAAACGAAGATGCTATAATCATCGCTGAATAACTTTTTTTTTTTTTTAAGTGAAGCCAGTTTGCTTCTTACTCCAACATGATTATATTTTGCTTCAGGGCTTTTGGGATACCAAGGCAATTTTAATATTTTACTCTACATCTGCATTTATAATTTCCAGAAGTCTCCTCCATTGTCTCAGTATGAATGTCATTTACTGTCAGTGGTATAGAGGAAGGATGGATGGATGGATGGACGAATTTCTAAATACCTTTTGCTTTTCACTTTCACTTTCTATACAATTATGTAACAGAAACTGCATAAGCAGTGTGATACGATACCACTTGCATTAAAATCAGTTCTCAGTAAACTGCTGAAAATCACATTGTCTAATGTACATTACAGAGGTCTATAGCGACTAGACTATTAAAAATATAAACTGTATGGAAAATATTTAATGAATTATTGTATTTTACACATATGACACAATTTTACTATTTAAATGTGTTTGTTACTGATATTTAGAATGCCGATTTTTTTGTGGCTTTTCTGTGTATGAACTTTTATTACACTACCGTATGTAGCGCAGTTTAAATTAATAAAAATGTTTCTGACATTGACGTAATTTGAGATGACTCCTCTCTAGTTCAAGCACAAAGAAATTAGGCCTAATCTTCATGTTTTTGACTCAAAATAGAATCTCAAAAGGTACCTTAAAAGGCTATGTCTCTTTCTCAAGTTACCATTGTCTACGACATCTCAACAATGGGTACCTACCGCAGAATGTACACCTATTTTTCCTTTTCACAGAAATACAAGTCCTGTCATTGCACATAACCATACGTTGATTATTTACTGATTGTTCAGTAAAGCTGAAAAGTTAGAATTTTGTTCCATAATCACAATCATTTGCAGCCTTTATCAAAACACTGGGGTGGAAAAAGGACTTCCCCTTTTTCATCAAGGAACAGACTGTCAAGGGCAGCTTTATCATGCACCAAAATAATGCCGTCTGGACGATATTTTCATTTCCTACTTTATTGCCCTCCTCAGAATTTTTAAATTCCACTAACAACAACCTTTCACACTCAGTACTCACTAGTGTACTAAACAAACTTAAAGATTTACAAGTGATTTTTGAATAGGCATGACACAAAAAATATAAATATATATATTTATATATATATTCTAGACATCTTAGAAATCCTCTTTAGAAGTCACAAGTTGAATAAAATTGTAAACATAGTATGAACAGATATAAATGCAATGTACGAGATATGATAATTGCATAACAGGTGACTGAATAACCAAAAACAAGCGATCAGCCGGTGAACGCTTCACTCGCTGAGACCATGTTAGTGAAATTCATTTTAACAGATGGAATATTACACATAAACAAGAGAAAAAATGGCATTGAAAGACAAAGATGGTGGGTATCCGGTGGTTTGTTACAACCTGTTACATCTGCCGCCTGCGAAAATCCCAGCGACCACGTGAAGCGAAATCCAACCCACCAACTGATGGAGTCACTGAAGAAACTGCTGGCATCATCATGATTTCTTCATGATAGGGTGTGATTATGGGGCATTGTCTCAGTTGGTGGCAGATTTGCCTTGACAGCCACAATCTCCTGTATTTTTGCCAGTACTTTGTTGCAGGTTACATTCAGTTTCTTAGTTCACCTTTTTATCCAAAATAACACTGAACTCATTTCACTGCTGGGAATGTCGTTGGCACAGCTCAAGCACCACAGCCACAGTTTTACAACAGGGATCTTCGTGGGACTTGAGCTAGCAACCCCCTGGCTCAGTGCATGTCCTACTACGGTCATCATTTAAACACTAGACAGTCTGGAAATATGTTGAATATTAAGCATCCCGTTACAGAGTCAGTGGACAGGAAGTTCCACAGGAAGTTCTAAACCTGAAGGTCTACACTGATCTCTATATGATCTGACCCCTGGGGTGGAGCAGAATGGAATTGGGATGGGCTTTGGGTTGCAGAAATCCGTTGTTCAGTTGAAAGTGGTTGGAGAGGGCTTCTGAAATCTGACTGCTGTTTGTCCTGCAGTCGTCCTCTCCATACAGTTCCTCCTCTGTGTCCTCCCATTTCTCCTCACAGGCTTGAGTTGGGGAGGATTGGGATCGGGACCCCATGCGCTGCTTCATCGGGACCCTCGCGCTGATGCTTCGCACTGAAGGTACCCGCTCACTGATCCCCAGGTGCTGAGGCTCCACCCCCATGCCAGCCTGTGTAGCAGACAGCTGGTCCCTGGAACCCAGGGCTTGCGTTCCCGGCCAGGCAGAGCTGCTGGACCTTGCGGTCGCCGCCTGGTCCCACACCCCCGGGTGGCGTGTTACTGACCCTCCAGAGAGGCTGGCCCTCATGAGCGACATCCGCTCTCTGGAACCCAGACGTTGCAGACCTGCTACATCCGTCATGCTGGTCCGCCCCTGCAGATGGTACGGAGGTATGGATGAATACCAATGTCCAGAGAAACAGACAGAAAGTGAGTTAGAAAGAGAGAATGGAGGGAAGGATAGGAACGGACAAAGAAAAACAGACAGGAAGCAGTAAGCAGGAAATTAAGTTCTCACTTTATTTCCCCTCAATGTTTACCAGTACATTTATTTATCAAGGAGAAGCTTCTATCCAAAACAACAGCAACTGAAAAACAAGGATTAGCCAATGCCTGGAACAACTGCAATTACGGGGCCTTCCTCAAGGGCCAGACGGTGACATCACTCAGCTCTCGCGGGGATTTACACCGATGACCTGGACCGTAGGCAGTCAAAGCAACGCTGAACTCGTAACTAGTGGTACATTTCAGCTGTTCAGTTGCGCGGCTCCAGCAATGCTGACGTCGTTTGTAGCTGTGCTTTTGGAAACCGTGTTAAAGATTAGCCATGGAGTTTTTTTGCCAAACGGGAGGGGTGAAACCCCCTTGGTGAATTTTGTTGACTGGGGGAGGGATTCCCCCAATCTACCTATTGCCTCTCTGGGAAAATGTCCCGTATGCCAGCACAGCACTGGTCCTAACCCACAAAGTCGCGCGCCCTTTACATCCGAAACGTCACTCAGATTCACAGAAACACGCATGTTCTCTGTGATCTTCTCTCCTATGCAGACTCTCACCAAAGACGTGCTGCTCAGGAAGGACTCAGCCCTGTGTCTGGAGGCCTGTCTCCCGCCGTCCATGTCCACATAGCCGTCGGGGTCTTCGTCTCCGTGCCACGGCGAATTATGCAGGGAGTCGCCAGGCATGGTATCTGCCTCTTCTTCGGCCATGCTTCCGTCATAGCGGGAGTAACCCCGGGCCGAAAGATCCTGTGGCAGACACAAAGTCGATCATGCGTACGGCTATAGCTGATTATCATGCAATCTACTCCAGGATATGCAATCTACTCCAGGATATGTCCCTAAACTCGTGTTTAATTACCTTGAGAGTAGAAATAGCACTTTCCAGTCTGAGGGCAATATTGTCTTCCAGCTGAAATGAAAAAGAAATGAAACTGTATTATACATTCATGTAGATGTAGATGCTGGTTAATCTGGCATTTTTTACTGCTGGGATGCTGTACGGTCTTGCAGAATACGGTTCTAGTCAAATTATTTTTCTTTTTCTTTTTCTAATGTCACACTTTTATTTTGAAGGACGTCTTTTCTGATGTTAGAGCCATTGCCGTGGTCACATCAGTTAGAACATTCGTATGAAGAAACAAATTTGGTTTAAAATTTTCCATTTGGGTCACGACCGGAACCAGGCATGGAGGGTTAGATGTCAGCTCGCCCGTCGGCGTGTCTCCGACATGCCGACTTGCAGTTGGTCGCGTGTAGGTACCTGAATGCGCGTATCTGACGCGCGGCGATCTGAGTTCAGTCTTCGGACAGAATTCTGCCTTGATAGAGAGATCAGCTCCTCTCTGGAATGAGCGCAAGAGGGAGACAGAAACCAAATGAAGCCGAGGTATCAGTTCTGGATCGACATGGTCGCCACTGACATAAACATCATGCGATATCATGGCCCCCCCAACCTACTTCTTCTCATCGAGCTGTTTCTCCAGTTTCTTCTTTTTCTTCTGATAGTGACATTTCACCACGATGAGCGCAACCACCGTGATCATCAGCAGCACACCGATGACGCCACACAGAGCGTTGACGATCACCGGGTTATGGGCGACCCTTGGCTCTGCACCTAAGTCCGAGAGAGAAGGACCATGCAATTCATTGTGATGGACACAAGGGGGCAGTGTGGGCATACATGCGGCTACAGACTGCAGTCACAAGGCAGTTGAGCAGCAGGTATTAGGCTCAAACGCCGCTCACTAGTCATGTGTCCCAGACACACATAGATTAATATTGAGTAGCACCTATAGCGCTACTCATACATAGGGGGTCAAACACAGGCTTAGATATGCTAGCAGAGGTGTAATTACACACCCTGCATCTCACAGAGAATTTAGAAAATCATGTTCACTCTACTGGACAATTTTACTGTTCTGGTTTGTTTGTGTCAGATTTACATTAGCATGCATTTGTAGTATGTATTCATTTTTTTTACTGAGAAACATGATCCATTAAAACTACTAATTTCACACAGAGGTCAATTCATGATCAGAGAGTCATGGAACTGATAAACTCTTGCAGTAAGGGCGCCCCCTACCTGTAACTGCTACATTGACACTGTCTTTGCCAGTCCCTACAGTGTTGCTGGCAAAGCACTCGTACACCCCGGAGTCTGTCACAAGCAGGGGTTGATTGAAGGACAGCAACTCCCCCTGTATGGACGCCCCAGGTGGCAGGGGCCCGCCGTTTCTGTAAGAAGGTGGAGAAATGGATCCTTGGTGCTGCGATGTCGCACGTCGCACGTCTCCATGACGACAAGCACTGAGGTGACGGCACAATGGAGGCTGAACGGCCTTATGGTCCCCTGGAGGACAGTGCGGCTGACCCCGACGAGCGGCTGCATCTGGCAGATGGCCTCTTCAGAGGGGCAATGCTAGCTAGCGATAGCAGCCACTAGGCGCTGTTTCATAAGCCCTAGCAACTCAGCATCAAAGTAGATACAGTACAAACACAACGGATTATGGTATGCAGAGGGGCACCATGCGGCCAGGCATGCACACAGCGCAAACACATCCGATTACTGCATGCAGAGGGGCACCATGCGGCCAGGCATGCACACAGCACAGACACAACGGATTACTGCATGCAGAGGGGCACCATGCGGCCAGGTATGCACACAGCACAGACACAACGGATTACTGCATGCAGAGGGGCACCATGCGGCCAGGTATGCACACAGCACAAACACAACGGATTACTGC
>JABFEB020000079.1:559002-572665 GCA_019775895.2 Stomatorhinus ivindoensis | reverse complement strand
ATGCGGCCAGGCATGCACACAGCACAAGCACAATGGATTACGGTATGTGGAAGGGCCAGGCATGCACACAGCACAAACACATCCGATTACTGCATGCAGATGGGCACCATGCGGCCAGGCATGCACACAGCACAAGCACAATGGATTACGGTATGTGGAAGGGCCAGGCATGCACACAGCACAAATACAACGGATTATGATATTTATGGAGGGGCACTATGTGGCCAGGTATGCACACAGCATGAATACAACAGATTACGGTATGCAGATCGCAACTGAAGGCAGCATGGCTATAGACAGTCTACCCGTCTACGAAAAGCAAATGAGAGAATTAAAAACGGTTGTTGTGTTTTTTATACAACGGTGTCAAATATTTTTTGACTTTTAGACCTGTGACTTTGACCTGTGCACTGCGTGGATGTACGTAGCCTACAAAACGTGTGGTTATTTTAGATTTGAAAACCGGTTCGACCGACTGACTGAAAAGAACTAGTTCAAAAGGACAACCTGCTCTCGAATTGGACATCACCATGGTTCACCTGAATAGCTGTCTTTGTATGCAAGTAGCGTTTCTTACTTAAGATCATATTGTGGTGTAGTTCATGTAGCGCTGTTCCCTGTGACTGAAAATCACACAAATACAAAATGCAATTTTGCACTGCATTGGACTAATATGTCAGTGGCGTTAGAAGAGATTTGCAGTGTGACATCATGTGTTGTAGTGGGACTGGCTGTACTCTAACTGAACCTTCACTGCTTAGGCACGGTCACGGATCATTCATTCATTCCGTATGCCAAAGTATTTATTTCTGAGCCATTACTACAGAATTCCTTGCAAGACTTTCCCTGACATTTTTTGCACAGTCACCTTTTATTTTTGTCTATAATCTGTCTATTATTGCCAAAATATCATTTTCACTGTCTGCGTGTGCGATAGGTCATGGAAGTCCGGGAAAACCAGAAAAGCAAGACAGATGCCCCCAGATACACGTCCGGGGCAGTGCTGGAAGGATAGATACTTTATTAATCCTCGAAGAAATTCCATCCATCCATCTGAAAAGATCCTGTATCTCCCATGGACACAACCAGCAGCTGATCCTCACCAATGAAGACCCCACGCTGTCAGCTGACCAATCGCTCTGTTTGTTATCACTCGCCAAATTAATTTTGTGCGTGTTTGTATTGCTTTGTCCCTCAGACTTTATTCCCTGACGCCCATGGACGTGTATATGTGACGACTAACTGTGTGTGACCTGCCAAACCAACTGCCGACTCGGCCCACGTCGTTTACGCATTACAGCAGTAGTTATGGAATTCAAAGAATGCAAAACGTAACCCTTTAATTACACATGCTTTGTCTTTAAATAATTAGTGGGAACTAGTCTCTCTCTGCACGTATTCTGGAATTTCAGGCTCATGGTAGAGATTGTGTTGCTTGTCCCTCCTTTGTGAGGAGCGCAGAAACGGACGCTGCTGTGCCACAAGTCGCAACACGATGCCACAGATATTGCGTTACACCGAGAAGAGGAAAGAAACGACTGCCCTAACTGTCCATGGGCGTGCACACTCACACGACTGTGAAAAGCCAGAAGCACTCGAGTATGCCTCTAGTGCACTCTACTTGCACAAGAGGAAGTGAACGCATAAATATATTTGTGTGTGTGTGTGTGTGTGGCGCGGGTATACCTTGTGTTGTGGGGACCAAATGTCCCTAAACGTGATAAAAACCAGTTATTTTGATGTTGTGGGGAACATTTTTTCAGTCTCCATAAGGATAACCTCAATTTTTTGACTGTGATCATGCAGTTGGTTCTTATTGTTTATTGTGACTGTAATCAAAGAATTAAAAATAAAAAACTTGTACTTTAGTTACTTAAGGGTAGGGCTGGGTTAGGGTTAGGGTTAATCATTTTTGGATTTCAGACCCAATAAATATACAAGTACAGATCTGAAACTGTGTGTGGGTGTGTGTGTGTGTATGCAGTTGAAACTAGCGGCAGACAGTAATCTGCTGAACAAAGCACACAGGAGTCATGACGTGACGTGACAGAGACGGAGTACCTGCTCCAGGAGAAGCTTGGGGCTGGATTCCCCGTGGCCTTACACTTCAGCGAGGCTCGCGTTTGCCCTGCCTGCCAGGTTTCTTTATAACCACTGATCGCTGCTTCGGGGGGATCTGCACGTCAGACACACAAACACACTCTGACTCGGAGGGTCACACAAACAAGGCTTCAGAATCCTGTAAATCCAGCACAGAGCAAAAATGGAAAATTAAGGGCTGGATGAAGGACGTCTGTGCCGCGTGATTATTCTGTGGCTAAGGAACGGAAATGCCGCAATGCTGTTTACTTAATTCTGAAGCGGACCAAGAAATGTGTGTGACTCAGCTTGACTTTTTTCTTTCCCGCATCTCGGAGAGTATGAAGGTTGCGGCCGCGTTTAGCAGAAAGGCGGGGCAAGCTCACAGCGCAAGCGGAAAGGAGTCGAACAAACACACAGTAAGGTATGCTTACGGGAACAGCGAAGTTAGGTCACAGTAAAAGCAGGATAAGCTTGCGGTCAGTATGTAGTGCCTCAGATTAAAAAAAGGAGGGAAACTCATTGACAGGTAAAGTCAAGCCAATAATCCAGTGAAGTAACAAAAACCCAGCAGACTCACAGTGAACAACCAGGTGGTTGGAAATCCGGTAGGGCTGTGGCAGAGACGGGTGCGAGACCAGGCAGTCCAGCTTCTTCCCATCCATGCTGCGCAGGGGTTCGACGAAATAGTATGTGGCCACGGACCGGTTACTGGTGGTGCGGTTCTGGATCTGGCCCTTCAGCTCAGTGTCCCAGGTCACCACGGGCAGCGGGCGCGCCGCGGAGCGACACGTGGCCGCCACACTCCGGGGCTGGCCCTCCATCAGAACCACCGGCTCCAGGTGGGAGATGGGCTTGACTGGGAGGGTGAAACGAAAAATCAGACGGGCGGAGGTGCCGCACAGGAACAATAAAAACCAACTGCATGACTACACTATAAAGTTATGCAAAGAATTCTTTAATGAGCAGCCAATTTGGGGTAATTACCAGTACAATAAATTACAATATTAATAAGATGGAGAATGAGATGTACCCCACACTGTCAGCGACAGCTGCTGCTCAAAGTTTCCCAGGGGGAAGGTGGATATGTGGCAAGTGTATAGCCCTTCGTCCGACTCTGCGGTGCTCTGGATGATCAGCGCCGCGCTGGTCATGGGGTCGTCGCTCTCGAATTTCACTCGGCCCGAGAAGACACCGAACTCTGAAAGGAGGAGCGAATCTTTTGCGGTCACTGTGGAATTGCCGCGCAGTGCGACTGGCTATTGGGTCACACGTGACCACTGTGGGTCTGTACTGGAAGAAGGGGTGGATGGGTTACATTTGAAATGGGACACAAATCAAGAGAAGGGCACATAAAATGACCCAGAGTCTGAAAACCATAATAAATATATTAATCCGTATTATGGCAACTATTACTGGTTGGGATGCCAGGGAGGGAGGCAGCACAGCGGTTACACCCTGAATGGGATGACAGCTCATAACCATAACGAAACTAATCAGACACTACTGGCAATCTAGAGACTGCAACCAGCATTTACGGCATGTCTTTGGACTACTAGAGGGCAGCAGGACAATACACAGAGAACATGTAAGCCGAGCAGAGGTGGGATTCGAACCTCCAACGCTGTAAGTGTGAGGCAACAGCGCCCCCTACTGAGCCAAAAGATCATTTATCACCACACACACAGTCGAGTTTCCCAAATCGAGTCAGGGGGTCCTCTTAAGACAGCAAGATGGGCTACAAGGACCGAACACATCAAGGCCCTCGACAAAATATAATACAGAGGAATAGACCCACTGATCCACCCAGCAGCAGCCGCAAGACAGCACTGCAGTGAGGCCACAAATTAGTGATCATTACCAATCAAAACAAGAAAATACCAGAGGAACGGAAATGCATTGACAAGGTGCAGCGTTATTAAGAGCTGACAGTGCAGTCTGTGATGAGGAAGCAGAGGACACTGACACAAACAGGCCGGCTTCACCGTCATCACCAAGGAGACGGCGCTACATCTTTAAGATAAATATGACAAGGGCATCATTCTCTCAAAGAACGACGTCGCTCTGCCATCCATAATAATGATGAACTGGACATTCACGGCAGGCAGCGAGCCTCTTCCTGCCTGAATAGCTCGAGTGTTTTACGGCTGGTGTCTTTGGAATTCAGCTTATCCTCCGATAACCCGGCAGATCAGGTTCATTTGGGCCTATGGGACGTGGGAATGAGGAAATTCGATTTAACCTATCTGTGCCACCTATTGATTTCACCTGACCATTTCCTGGGAACAATAAAGCGTGTCTGTGCATGTCACAGGACACCTGAATTAGACACCTGCTAAGTAAAAGCGATTAGCACAGTGTGAGTGCCACCAAGAGGCCAGCCAGCACGGAGGGGCCGATCGGCGCCAGCAGGATTTACCTTTGAGTCCCTCCGTCGGGTGAGCAGTGATGACCATCTCCTTGGCGCCGTCTGGCTTCTCGTGGGTCCAGGTCACCTGCACCACGCTCACGCTGGCGTCCCCCACCTGGAACTGGCAGGGCAGCCGGGAGGGCGACCCCTCCATGGAGCGTACTGGGAACAATGGCGGGGGCTCCAAATGCTGGCCCCATGCGCAGAGCGCTGCGAGAGAGAAGGTGGGGGGTGAGAGAGAGAGGAAGTGAGGAGTGAGAGACAGAAAGGGGGAAGAGTGGAGAAGGAGAGAGAATGAGGGAGAGGGGGAGAAGAGGGGAGAGACGGTCAGTCAGTTACGACCGTGATCCGTACAAAGAAAGCGGGGATCCACTTTACCACAATAAAGGGGGACGGGGACAGACCATAGCACAAGTAGGGGGGGGGACAGACATTTCACATGCTGGACACTCTTTACATTTCACCACTCTAATGGCTGTTAGCTGAACCATTAATGTCCACAAACATGTGATCAAAGCAGGGACTCAGGGCACATATTTGCTTTTTATTATTGTCACATCACATTTACTTATGGGTGCTTCTATCCAGAGTGACCCTGAAAGAAGGCACCATCAGTCATTCTCTGAGGGTTTAGGGGTTTTTCTCAGGGGCTCAAAGGTGAAATCACCTCGCTGACCTGGGGATTTGAACCAGCGATCTTCCCATTATAGGCAGTGTAATAACCTGCTGAACCACATACTACACTAGTTATTTGTCTGGGGGGGTCCTGGAAGGATCAGGCTGAAGGTCCATAACACTCACATCATCTCGTTTCCAATCCGGTGAGTTTTTGGTATTTTTCCTTGTCTCTATTAACAAAGCCAAGACCCCTAGTGGCCAAACGCGGCCGGCGCCACCTGACTGTCGTTCCGTTTCGGCGTGTATCTGCCCCAAAGCTGATGCCGACACTGCTGCCTTGTTGTTCAGCTCATTTACGCTCCCAGCCCAGCTCCTTCCCTCCCGCCTGTGTCACGCGACGCCGTTTGCCATCCCGCCCGCAGCAAAACAGACACATTCATTAATAGGTAATCGAGTCATAACTGGACGGAGCTCTGAGTCACAAGCCCTATCGTCACACCACCCGTGGAACTGGACAAACCATTACACCGTAGATACCAATAATAACAATAATAAAACCGCAAAAGCAAAGCAGGTCGTTTTATTATTACTATAGAATAATTACAAGTGCTCCATGCTTTACGATGATTCAGCTTACGATATTTCAACGTTAATGGCGGTCAGACGTGCATCCAGTACTCATCAAACTCTTACTTTTGCAGGCTAGCGATATACCTTACGATACATGCCACTAATGCCGGGCGAGGGCAGCGTCCATCCAGCCGCGCTTCCTGTTTCTGTAGCCATCGCGAGCGTAAATATCTCACTCAATGTTTACCAACGTATCATCCATACTGTACATTTAATGATAGGATTAACCTGTATCCATGTATTTACTTTTCAATTACTGCTATTTCGTTAGCTATAGTAGTTGTGTGTTTATTTTGTCAGTGACAGTAATTATTTATTTACTTATCACATTCAACTTATTTTTTCAGCTTAAGATGGGCTCATCTGAACATAACCACATTGTAAGTCAAGGGGCATGTGTAATGAATAATGATTCTTTATTGCTAGTTAAACAAGTATATAGGATTCTTTACTTTTCACATATCCCACACATTCATTTGACACACATCAGAGGCATGTGGCACATAGAGGTGGAGATGAAATCATGAAACAAGAAAGTTTGAAATAACTAACTGCAAAAAAAAAATATTGTAATTTAAAGACATTTTCTATATTCTTTGGAAAAATTCACCACTGTAATCCTCAATATTTTTAGCCACCACTGACACACACATGCAAACACACACACACGCACACACACACACACACACACACACACAGGCTAAGATTGTGGTCAGCGTGAGTCACTTATGAGGCATCTCTGGAGAAGTTGGTAGGCTTAAAGTCCCCATTCAAAAGCAAAACAGATCGGTTGGCAAGCCTCAGGATTCAAACCAACAACCGTATGATCACAATCTTAACCCACAGAGCCACACGACGCTGAAGCAACAGGAAAACAGGATATGACTCTGGCAACTGAAGGCCAGTGTGGAGCCATGGCCACTTGCCGGGCAGTAACGCCAGCTAGTTGGTCTCTTGCCAAGGCAGCGGTGAACGCGGACATTTCACACACCTTCGTGGCATGATGGCCTTGCAAGGCCAAACCGGCTTGCCGCTATCTATCGGTTCAAAGGGCACATCCGACAGACGAGACAAATACCACGAATGACAGAGGCTTGTGTGCATGTGTGAGAGATAAGACAGATTAATGCTGCGCTGGGTTTGTGCTGCACCAGAAACGTGGGAAAATATGCAGATCTATGTGAGACTTTAAGAAAACCACTAGAGCAGGACAAAACTGGCTCCCAGACGGCAGAGAGACAAAAAAGAGTGAAAGAAGGAAAGAAAGAAAAAAAAGAGAGTTTTACAATGTCAAATTGAACTATCTTTAACCGGAATGAAAAAAGTGTTAATGATTGAACTTGATTTAAGCAAATATTGCTTAAGTCTGCATGTACATGTTAGTACATCATATATTTGTGATGGTAAATAACACGTAACAAATTAGCATCGTACTTAAAGTTCTATTAACTTCCTGTAAAAAATACAAGTTCTTAAACTTTTAGGAACTGTGTCAGTGACTTTTTGCAAATGCTATACTAAAAGTAATCTGCGGGGTTATTTATAGATTATAGGATACTTATGAATATTCTGTGCATGAGCAGGCAGGTACAGTTTAAGAGCTGGGGTCTCCTGGGACTTTAAACTACACCCCTGGCTCCTTGAGTAGATCCATCTGCTGAACTGCAAGCCGGCTTTTCCTGCTTGCTTATTCAGGACCTTCAAAGTCCTTCAAAGTCTTCAAAGAACTGGCAAACTGATACCACACAAAAATAGTGTTACTTCCGCATCCAGTGCTGTGATCCATCACTTTACATTTCATAACCGGTGGCCCCTTTGTTAATAGCCAATAACTTCAACCCGAACACTTCCTGTAACTGTTGATCAGACTCACACTCTGGCTTGCAGGCAGAAATGCTCCTATCATGAATCACTAGAGGTGGGGTGTGGCTCTGCGGGCCAAGTCTCTGTATCTCTGATCAGGAGGTTGCTAGTTCAAGCCCTGGCCTCAGCAGAATTATCACACGTCTGTGGGCCCTTGAGCAAGGCCCTTATCCGCCGGTTCCAGGGGTGACACATGTTGGCTGACCTGTCCTGGATTCCTCAAGCTATGAAGGGCAAGATGCTGCATGTGAAGAATCGCAATATCGTTGTGCAAATGAACTATTTACCAGTATGAGGTCTTTGTGACATTCCCTTTGGGATACAGTCAGGACTGCAGCAACCCTAAACACTACCGTTCTATTTTTATCTCACAGATTTGGGCGTTTAGTTGTTGTCATGCATAAACCAGTTTAAGTTAAGCTGTTAAGCTTTAACTCATGGGGAGATGGCCTGGAAATCACCTGTAGGACTTTCCAGTACAGTTAGTGGTTACCTTCATTCCCTGAAGGATTACATGCTATTAAGCTGTACTGAGACAGTAGAGTAGCCTCAAACCACGATACTGCTGAACTCACACCTTACTAATCTTATATGCCGAGTGCCTGACTCACTGACGCCAAAGAACATACAAAAAAGCAACATTTGTATGCCGGTTGTTTAATCGAAATCTACTATTATATAAATGTGGCTGATTATCAAATGGTCATAATGATGCAAGAATATAGCATGTCAGGGTTCACAAAGATTCTCACACCACTGTACATACCCATGGACACACGCTGTGGGTTGATGTATTTGGAGTTGGGCTGAGCATATACGTATAATAAGTAGCCTTATTAAGGTCTCACCTTGTTAAGTAGGCGTTGTGTAGCTCCTACTCCAGTGCTACTCATACAGTACCTGTACCTGGACACTCACTGGAAGCTCGGCCTCGCTGAGCTTATGTCTGGTTGTCTCCTTGACAACATGTTTGTTAGTTTTTTCTCAGACATTTTAATGAATGGTCATACAAGCCAATGGTTAATGACTTTTGTTGAACCATAATACTCACAAGCTCCTTTCAGCCCTATTTGTGTTTAAAGTTTTAAGATGTTGCTGAGCAAAGTGCTTAAACTGCGCACGTCATATTTCATTTAAAATTTTGTTTCGCAGTAGTGTTTTTTGTGGTGCAAAAAATGAAGAAGTTTCTTCATTTACAAAACAGCAAATCATTCTGAATTTTTAAAATTATTGCTTGGTCATTCGATTTACTTACCATTATCTGAATGTTCATATGAGTAGTTGGGATTTACAAGACACTTCAGAATATTTGGTCTTTTGTTTGGTTTCTACATTTGTATTGGGTCTTGTTGAGCAGTAAAAAAATAATGTTGCTCTTATTGCTTGGCTTTGAGGAACAGGCTGATATACAATAGGAGTACATGAAATGTATTTTTGTGTGTTTAAAATATAAAATACTGTAGTTTATTTGGATTCTTTAATGGCTGTACTATGTAGTTTTTTTGATACATTTACAAATCTCTGAGGATCTCTGACACAGGTCAGCAGAGTGTAAATGCCATTTCGCTAGGACGCACATATTGCTCTTGGTTGCTGCTGAAAAGGACACACAGGACACTAATCGCTTTGCCCATTGAGTCTTTTCCCTACACCAGCACATGAAATCAATGGCTTTCTGCTCGCTTTATAAAAACCAAACCTTTAATCTCCAGTTTAAAATATTCATCTCATAAGTGAGACGGGATGGGAATGAGAAAGACCGGCGAGCGCTAGGCGACCAGACACACAAACTGGCGGAAAACACGCTACGCGAAGGAACGGTCAGCGTAGACATCAGCACGCCTGTTTTTGTGCACTGGAGTTGCTCGGAGGGACTCAGGGAGAATACCTGACATTGCTGATGGGATAAGAGACACAGAGATGGAATTTGACAAACCCAGTTCAATGCCCAGCCCTGGCAGTTTCCGGAACAGGCTGAACTTGTATTCAGCAAAACAAGCCAAAAAAGAGATGTACTTACTCAATCCTAATTTGACGTATTGATTTAATTATGGCTGTGACAGATTTACATACATGAAGTACATACTGGATAAGCATTAGTAGATATGGGTACAGATTTTTAGGTCTACTAAACATGTATGATAAATTTAACTTTAAAAGCAAATAAAATAACCCATAACAAAGTTTTACCTAACCTTTGTCACTAATACCAGTGCATAGATGATTCAATTTTAATAATTTTACGCAACATTCATTAAAGGAGCTGCGCAATAGATGTTTTGTAACCTCCAGTAGAGCTGTAGCTTTGTCTGGGGACTGTCTGACCCTGGAACACACAGTAGGTCCACATGGACCACAGATCCCAGGCTTAATCAGCGTGACAGGAGGGCAGTAAAACTGGTCAAAAACCATGGATTTTGAGTAATTAGCAGGGGGACACTGTTAGGCCCGCTGCTAAAGAACAGACAGCAGAGCCAGTGAGCAGACACCAGCGATGCCGGCGGACTCGTTCTGCCTGTTCCTCCGCTCTGGTGTTTACCTCCTGACAGAAGAAACATTAGCCTATATCTGCGTGCAAGTCTCCTCCACTCAGCCTTGCTAAAACACACGGGTGGACCCTAACCCTGGAAACAGACGCAGAAACCAGTGACGTTCCTTATCGATCTGCCGAAGGCCGGACGGCGTGCGAAAGAGCAGGCGCTGTGCGTGACGCGCTCACATCCACCCACCCGCCCAACCGCCCTGGGAGGCGGCGTGCAAATCTCCAACAACGGTCTAAGACAGCTGAAGACACCAGGCTGGGGTGATCAACTGCAGCACTGTCATAATAGTGCCTCCACCAGCCTCTTGCTCCTAATGTCCCACCTCGTTAATGAGTACTGACCACAGCATCCTGTCACACATTTAGCTGATAACTGTCTATGGGCTGTCAGTATGGACAAGATGCTGCCAGCTTGTGAAAAAAGTGTCCATTGAGGTTAATGAAATCGATCTTGTTTGTATGAATTACCCGAAACGTCGCTTGAGTCTGTCCTGTGTACGACTCTCTAGGAGAAACATCTATGGTGTGTAATGTGTTCTGTATATATGCAGTTTGGTCCTTTATGCAGATACATACCCATGCTCTATATATGGGTTTTTTTTTTTTTACGCCATAGCACTCCTGAAATGTGTCCATGCCACATTTTTATTTATTTTATGCTTCACTCACCTGTTACCACATGTTTTCTTTGGAAGTTTACTCGCGCTATGACTATTTCAAGAAGGAAGCCCGGATCATTCTCCTAAATGTTATTGCAAAACGTGAAACTGTCCTAAAAAAATCTATCTGCCAGAAACTCAACAGCCTACTCAGTAGATGTGATGTTATCTTTTTAATGTAGCCGTCATTAGAACAGCGTGATAGTTCACATATATAAAGGGCATAACTTTGAGTTGAGGTGCCCATCCATTTAAGGGGCTCCAAAGGGTTGTATTGGCTGGATATGATTATTGGGGTGTTTACAATTCCCACACCCCCCTTAATTTACTCCCATGATGTAGAGATTAAAAGCAGAGATATTTAAAACTTACCTAATGCTCCGAGCATTAATATGAGCCTCAGGGGCCGCTGGCTCGCCATCCCTCTTCGGTCCGCACGCCCAAAGGGTCCCGCAAACTGCGCTTAATCCGGATGCGGTCTCTCGGCCACCTTGAACTACACCAACATCCGATTGCTCTTTATTTTAGGACGTTCAAGCGAAAAAAAAGCCCACAAAATTAACGGGCAGCTTCTCCGTTTTGTTTCGACACAGCCGGGTATGCCCAGATTTAAAGACCGTATCCATAAACGTCACCAGTAATCAGCAGAGAGAAGAGATTTAATAGTGGATTAAATTATCCTCATTTAAAAAAAACTTGATCTTATGGAGATGCTTTCAAATGACGGGACGCCTCCCTTTTTAGCTTTCTTGCTGTTCGTTTTTCAGTTAAATAATCCCTTTATGTCACTTTCATAAAGCAAATATCCACGACTTGTAGTTCACGTTCCGAGTCACTATGCCGCCGCTGTAAATGACATTTTTTTTCTATAAAGAAAGTATACTAAAACAAATAAAAACTCAAATTGCTCTGAACAGAACAATATGGTAACACTTAGATTTGTGATGAATCCCGCTGTTTTTAAACTTTCCTTCGAAGACTTCAAAAAACAAACAAACAAAAAAAACAAAGGATATACAACTGGGTACCACGAAAGCGCTATGTTAGGAAACTCTGTTCTAAGCCATTTATAGAGGCGAGTATTTGCAGATCCGAAACGCGCCCCGATTTCAACAACCTGCGCCTCCCGCGCGCACCTGTCGGAGGTGGCGCGCGACCTTTCCTCGGTCCCGCCCCCTTCACGCGCTGGAGCCAGATCCAGAGCTCACCTGGAAACTAAAGTCAGCCAACATGGTGACAAACTGTGCTGCTGAATGAAGAAAATCATCACAATAGCAGAATAACACAATCAAGAAAAGTCGAACTCAAACGAGACCTTGTATATTTGTGGGGGCCTATTTTCTTGTGATATCAGTATATTAGGCCACATAGATCAGTAAGTTGGGCAAATATACACACTTTACACTGTGTTTACACGTAGGCCTATGTGTCAAAATTCTGGGGGCCATTTAGCATTAAATGCAGAAGATCCACTAAACCTAGAGGAAAAACGTGGTCTTAAATCATTAACTGTCGTCCTTTCATGTGAATTTTATGTCTATTATCTAGGGGCAGCCTCTTCCATCGCATGCAATTATGGTGCCTTTATAAGTGTGTGCCCAGGGAAGACTCAAGACGTTTGTGACGTACATTGCAATACCATGTTAACCAAACACGAAAATAATGACAAACAAAACCACTAGCGCTGGGCCACAACAGATAAGCTCAGATCTCTACATTGGATAGCCATATTCATATGATTCACAAAACCACTGGTATAAAACGTATGTTGCGATCATACTCACTTGATCACAGTTCAAAGCAAGATAACTTTAAGTATTAGTGAAGTATATCAAAAATGGCTGCCTTTAATAGCCCTTAGTTCATTTTGTAATTTTATGGAAAATACACTTAATATGTTTTTTGAATGCAAAAGCCAGACAATATAAATTTTCAACACATTTATACAATATGCTGCAACTACTACAAGTATTCCAATGTGCCTGGAATGTTGGTTTTATGCACAAATGGCAAACAAAAATCTCGCATCTCGTATCTCTACTCAAAGGGAAAACAATTGAATATCAAAATTGTAACTTAATCCAATTTCCATTTTCCTTACATATACACAATTACCCCATGACATTGACCTGGACAAGCAGTTGGAAAATTCCTACGTCCATGTTTTTAGTTTTTGTATTTTACTTATCATATTGTGCACGCAGGATATTTTGCAACAATAACAGAAAAAATAAAAGATAAATTAAGAACAAATTACAATCAGTATACTCTGCACCAAATGAAGCTTATTATCATCGTCCTGAAAGTGCAGTAGCTCTAAACGTTAAAATGCATCACTGCGCTGCTGCCTAACTATTGCATGGCTTAAAATGAGGTTTGGCGGCTTGCAGAGGAGTGCAGCAGAGTGCATTGCTCCGCTCTCGCTGTCACACCCGTCACTTTTTGTGTTTGTTGATGATCTCATAAGTGTCCTGGGCATGGGGGGATAATCCCTGAGCGAAAGTGAAAGAAAGAACAGTGGAGGAATAAAGAATCACCATAAAGATATACAATATACTGCATTTATACAGTGCTTAATAATCAACCAGGAAAAACACCACAATAAGCAACGATAATGAAAATGATAATAACAATAGCCTTAATAATACTTACAGCATAAAGGCCTTCCTCAGGTATTTTCTGTGAAATAAAAAAAGATTTTTATTCCAAATTAATGAAAAGAAACAACATTCACATGAAAAAAACAGTGTGTATCGAACGGGGGAGTGTTCTGTGCTGTGTGAACGAAGGATGTTTCCATGTTGTGTGAATGGAGGAGCGTCCTGCCCAACGGAGGAGAGGGGCATCCTGCACCGTGCGAAC
>JABFEB020000079.1:491959-508251 GCA_019775895.2 Stomatorhinus ivindoensis | reverse complement strand
AAGCTGCCGGTATCTTTACACACAGACTGCAGGAAGCTGCCGGTATCTTTACACACAGACTGCAGGAAGCTGCCGGTATCTTTACACACAGACTGCAGGAAGCTGCCGGTTTCTTTACACACAGACTGCAGAAAGCTGCCGGTATCTTTACACACAGACTGCAGGAAGCTGCCAGTATCTTTACGCACAGACTGCAGGAAGCTGCCGGTATCTTTACACACAGACTGCAGGAAGCTGCCAGTATCTTTACGCACAGACTGCAGGAAGCTGCCGGCCGGTATCTTTACGCACAGACTGCAGGAAGCTGCCGGCCGGTATCTTTACGCACAGACTGCAGGAAGCTGCCAGTATCTTTACGCACAGACTGCAGGAAGTGCTGGACGTCAGTGCTGAAAATATTCAAATAGTCGCTTTTCTCACATTAATGACCTAGAAAAGTTATTATCCCGTTACTGCATTACTGCCTAACAAACCGGATGCATGGAATAGAAAAGCAGAGTATCGCATTACAGCGATGTGGGGGAACGAAAGCATCAATTACAGAATTACATTCTAATTACAGCCTAATTATTTGTCTACAGCTGTTGCCCCCACTGTCCTGCCGCACCGGTGCTTCCCTGAGATATTTCTCGGTCAGATGGCCATTCTGGGTCAGTCTCAATCGATGGAAGTAAAGGTATCAAACCCAGAAAAGCGTAGATGAACGTTGCATGTCCATCTTTCCCAAAAGCAAGTTTTAACACCAAATAACAAAACCGACCATTAGTCCTGATAAGTCTCACCCTGATTTGATCCTAACGTACATCCGCATCTGCTTCCTGACTTAATGTTTCCCAAAGTAACAAACCATCAATGATACACTTATCAGATTACCTCCTAGCCAAATACATCCCAGTTTAATCATCTTAATCAACTGCTTTCTAGATAATTCTAGTCAGCTACAGTCTAGTCTAAATCACCCTAATCGTGTATAATCCTTACGTAGTTAACATTATCCTAGCCAGCTATATCTTTGTCAATGTTTGCCTAATCCATGATAAAATAGTCCGCATCATCATAATTAAAACCATAATCGCCACGATCACCCTCTCTGATTTAGTCCAACTCTGCATTAATCAGCGAAAAGCACCGGCTTCCATCTGCCCCTGGGCACCATGGGTAGGAAAGGCTGAGCCTTAACACCGCTGGGGTGCAAACAAGGCCAAGCTCGAGACTCCGGCGCATTGTACTGAACAAGCAACCGACCAATGGCTGTCCAGCACTTCCCAGTTACCTAACGACCAGCATCCGAATCCCACCTATCCGGGGCACCGAGGAGCGGAATGCCATAGATAGTGGGATACAGTGACCAGTCACGAGCCTCCCCGGGATGCAGGTGGGGGGGGGGGGGGGGGGGGGGGTGGGTATGTTATATTAACTCCTGGCCCAGAGCCCCCCCCAAAAAGGCAGAAGAGGATGACTGGGGGGACAGGGGGTGAATTCACAGGGGCAGATTCCCTTGTTTTGTTTTGTGAGCACTAAATACCTCCTTTTATTCTGGCAAACTTTACCAACTCGCACATCTCACTCCTGTTTTTGCTCTTTTTTCCTCTGACTCATTTATTCTGGTTTCTCTCTTTGATCGGAGGAGCATAAGTAATGGCTCCATTCTCTCTCACCCTATCTCCCCCCCCCCTGCCGCCTCTACTACTCTCTCTCTTTTCATCTCCCTCCCTCTGGTTTAAAGCCCTCGTCTAATCTCTCCCTTGTCCACTGCCCAGCCCTCCTCCCCCCTTTATGACACTGGCCCGCTCCCCACTTTCTCTCCCCATTAAATAATAGCCTGGATCTGACACGTGTGAAAAGGGGAACGCTACAACAGAACGGCTTAAAACACCGCAGGAAGACCCCAGGCACAGCGACAGTCGCAAAACAGAGATGTATTGATCAGCACTCGGCCAAATATTTATGCCGACTAGAACAGACAAGAGAGCATTTACTGC
Source organism: Stomatorhinus ivindoensis (assembly GCA_019775895.2). Classification (NCBI taxonomy): domain Eukaryota; kingdom Metazoa; phylum Chordata; class Actinopteri; order Osteoglossiformes; family Mormyridae; genus Stomatorhinus; species Stomatorhinus ivindoensis. The sequence goes on along the minus strand of JABFEB020000079.1, from coordinate 506,269 downwards.
CCTCACCTGGCCTATCCCGTGATGTCCTTATGAATACTAGCTTTTGTGCACTAAGTTATTAGATGCCTTGGCCGTTTGACTGATGATCCGGCCAGGTTTCATTTATTTTCATTCTTAAGCTTGGCGAGCGGACGCAGCCCCCGTTATCAGACACAAGGGAGCGTCTGTCTGCCCGTTTTTTGTGTTTACGGGCAGTGTATCACCACACGGTCACGCTCACGTGGGAGTGCGAATCCCGATCAGGAGGAATCCCAGCATACACTGGGCATTTCCCCTTTACAGCGGCCGGCCCATCTCCTCTGGACGAGAAGCAGTGTGTTTGTAATTGAAAATCGCCTTGGATACACGTGTCTCAGGAGCCAATAAATGCCCTTTGCCAGCCCTTGGGATTCACTGTGGACTGACAGGCCACGCCCCCTGAACAGAAAGTTGAGAGTGAACGTTCCAGTGAAACAAAGCTCTCAACACTGGCTGCTTTGTCTGCCATTGTTCCTGCACACTGCTTCGGTAATTACGCATAAGAATGCTCTCTGCAGCCTCCTCGTCAGGGATCTGCTCTCTGTTTTTTCTCATTTCCCCACTCTGGTCTGCTTGTGGCGATCGACTGTCCACAGAAGGTCAGAGTCGGGACAATGCAGACGTCGCAACGAGGACATGCCACAGTGTGGGTGACGTGCCCGCAATGTTGGAGTGAGTGTGTGTGCAGTGTGTCTCTGTCTGTGTGCAGTGTGTCTGCGTTTGTGTGTGCAGCGTGTGTGCAGTGTGAGTGTGGAGGTGCGAGAGCTGAGCTGGCTCTCGGGGTTTGAGCACATAGCTGACAGCACGGCTCCAGCACGGCCTCAGCTGTGTGTGTGTGTGTTTGGGGGGGGGGGGGAGCTGGCTATCCCCAGTGTGGCACTGGAAGGCTTCTCTCCTGCGGTCCCTGCACTGGCATGAATCTGGAGGCCGGCTGGATTTATGCTGAGAAGCTGTAACCACCCAAGCAGGAGTCAGGGAGCAGAGTCACTCGGCTGCCGCCGCAACGAATCTCTGCGCGCCAAGCAGCGGTATGCAAATGCGCAAACGTGCTTTCGCTACCTCACTTCCTCCCCGGCTCTGACCCCCCGCCCTCCACCCCTTTATTCAGAATGACAGAATACGGAGATACATGTCAGACATAAATCTGACAGACAGTGACTGTCACACACACACAAACACACGCAGACACACGCAGACAAACACGCACATGGTCGCACACATACCTAGACTAACAGTCATTCCCGTTGCTCCTGCATCTTCATACGCTTCTGTATCTAACACAAAGCCTCCACACAGCCTCGTGGAATTCCTCCGGAGCCTACAAAGGCTGCAGAGCAATCTGAGGTTAAGAAAACAGACCCGTCTGCAATTTCTCTGTGCAAATTACAGGCCCAGATGCTGCGAAGTGTTCCTGAACAGTTCAAATGCAATTGCTGGGTTACATAATGCAGCACTAATGCGCGGGGAAGGAACCTAGATTGGCTCTCATTGCAGTTACCAGAATGTTCATATAGGGTTTTTTGGCATCTAGGACATTAAGGATGGACATTGAGATATATGTGGGTTATGCATAAAACGCTTCAAAAAACAGAGTCTGAATTCTTCATTAGAAATAATAAAAAACACTAAGTTTGAGAGTGATTAAAATTTTATACATTTATTTCAACTACTCTCAATTAGTAAAATTAATTCTGAAAAACAACTACAATGTTCTATGTGAATATTTTATGACCGTGAGACAAATGTTGCGTCGGGAGCGACGTGCGAAAGCTGTTACAAGACCCAAGGGCCCTTCTGTGGGACTGAAAGCTGTAGGAAGCACCAAAAAAAAAATCCATAATAATCAGGACAACTTCCTGTGGTGGTGGAAGCACCACCAGGAACAAAACAGCGGAGGTCACCTTTTTGTAATAGATATATATGAACATTAAGAGAAAAGGTCGTTTGATCGTGCGTTCAGGCACGGTCACTGGGCGGCCTCGAGGGTGCCGATGCGCACTCGGACATCCAGCTAGGAGACGGGGGATTGTGCAGGAGGTGCATCTCCCACACCATGCAGTGAGCGAGGTCTAACTGCAAACACTGGCTCCAGTGCTGTTAATTATGGTCCAGTGGTGTAATGTGGCTCAGGTGAACACGGTCGGGCGAGGAAAGACAACAGCTTCATGGGCCATAGTCTCGGCAGCGTTCCAGAGAATCCTGCGGGGGCTTGGCGTAAGAGCGTGCCCCCCCCCCCCCCCACGGGATACATGTGTGTCACTCCACAGGGTGGCCCCTGGTCCTCTCCCTGGTACTCCACAGTACCGACTACACGACAGGCTAAGTAGGAGTGTCGCTCATTATCAGGCAGAGTCAGACGGCCAATCACAGACAGAAAAAGCTGAAATTAGTGTCCTGTTACCCCCAGCTCCAGAGACTAATTAAATTAAAAAAAGAGGATGGCACTCATCAGGAACCCTACAACGCATTATTTTGCTTCTCTTACAAACCCTTGTAATTCTTCTTTTTCCAAGTTCCCTCTGCTGGATGTCAGTAACCAATCAAACCAATTCCAATTCCTTTGTCTCTCCTCTCTCGATCAGACCACTCACGTCACCTTGTCCTTCTCCTCATCCTGACGGCAGCGACAAAAGAGAGAGGGCCAACCCCCTCCCCCCAACCCCCGAACACTGAACTTGCTCACCTAGCTCCTAAAAAATGTTGCTTCCATCAAATAAACCCAGAAATCTTACTGAAAATGAATAATTTTAAATAGCATATGATCGTATCAGCATAAAACCAGCGAAGCGACAGAGTTCCTGATAGTGAATTAGTTCTGGTGAGAGTCCCCGTCTCTGGTTTTGTCATATAAAACACGCCTGTGTCGTTTTCAACATCACATACCGTTTAGTTGTATTAGATGTCGTCACTAAAAGGGACAGCATTCTATTGGAGAGGCACAGATACAGCACGGCAGGATTAGACTATACTATACCGAGACACATTGGGGGAAAGTATATGAAAAGCTGTATTTCACAGACGGACGGCTTTTGTCAGCAACGGCGTGGTGCTGAGATGGGGGGACACGGCGGCTTTGCCCGCATCTCCTCAGCAACCAGTGATGATCACGTAGCGGTATCCTTCAGGCTGAGAAGCGAGGGACCTGCCCCGATCAAACAGGTCGCCTTCATTTCGCGGAGCCTGGCGTCACGGGCCACAGAAAACGCCCCCCCCCCCCCCAATCACACTGAACACATCATCACATCAGCCGTGTTACCTTACTCAGTAATAACCTCCATGGCTGTCTCATCCATGCAAGTGACTTGCCGCTGCTTTATAGTAAATAATAGCACCAGATTTTTGTTCGTAACTCTTTCCAGGGCCTGTCCCCCCGATATCGGTGTGCAAAGTGACGCGTCGGCGCGCTTCACCTGCACACTCAGGGATGGGGGGATCCGGCACGCGCCGGGAGCTTGACCGCTGCTCATATCGATCCTAGCGGAGTTTACTTACGCCCCTGGACACACCACCCTCCGGATCCCTCTTCCTCATCTGCTCTCTACCCGCTCTCACTTTTAAACCTTTTGTGCAAAGATTATAACAGCTATCCCGGCAACCCCGCTACTGTCATTTCAATGACAATAAAAAACGGTGTCAGCGGCATGAAAATACAGCGGCGTCATCTGTTAAAAAAAATCCTTGAGGACAAGTAACCCACTTAAAAGCATCCGTGCTCTTTCCGCATTACTATTTGTATCTGCATAATTTGCATGAATGCCCGGAGAGGTAAAGGTCATTTCTGAAGACAGAGCTGATACTGCAAGCACATGCATACATGCCACCGCTTCACAACGGGGGAGCTTCGGGAATCTCTATTGCAAGCGAAAACGTATAAAAGGTATGTATCAAGGATGGAGGCTGTAGGTGACGGATGGATGCATCCGTTCTGGCGTTCATGACCCACACCCGCACGCATTTGGTCTTTTTAAGGGAACACTTTCTCCCCCTAAAAATCCCCATGTTGTAGTTTGCGTTAAAACATCAGACATCAGAGATATTATTCATGCATACGCGCATATAGAGAACAGGAAGAGAAATCCCACATGGATCAGCGCTTGGCGTATCCGCAAGCACATTTTCGCTCTTGCTCAGCAGCCCGAATAAAGAGGAAAAAAAGGAGCGAGAGAGAGAGAAAAAAAAACTTTAAGACGAGTCCTAACAAAGAATCGTGCCTCCCCACCGCTCTGCGGACGGTAGGAAAAACTGAAAAAATATAAGCCGACGAAATATTTTAATGACAAACTTTTCAAATATCTTACCTTGATGAAAACTGAATGCAAAAGTTAGAAGCCAGAGACTGTGCATGGTTCAGTCGAGCGCATTTAAATTCCTCCCCTCGTTAAGGTCCGTTAGATGACTTCTCTGCACAGACACCATCAAATCCCCCCTTTAGAAGTTAATTTCACATTAACGGGTATTTGTAATCCCTTTATCCCCGAGTAGCCGTCCTCCTCTCCTCCGTGTTCTTCTTCCCCCCTCGTTTTGTGCTTTTCGTATTTTTCCCCCCTCTGCCTCCGTCTCTTGCGTGCTCAGCGGCGCTCCGGTTTCTCATTAAAAGAGCCGATCCTCCGCCGGGGACTTTCTCTCTCCGGCCGCCTGTGTCGCTCTCTCTCCTCTCCGGCTCTTTCACCCCTTTTTCTGACTCAAACACGCACGAAAATCGTCAGAGGCACTGCACACCCCCCTCCCCCGCCCACCACAGACCCCCTCCAAAGCCTTTTATTTTTTCCAGGAAGGGAACAGCGCCCCCTTCGGTGCAAACTGCAACGTGCTAAAATACGCGAGTATCGCAAGTGGCCGCCGTCCTTTGTTTCTCTGACATGCGCAGGGACATGCTCCTGTCCTCATAGCCACTAACTGTGCCGCATCATTAACAGACGCACCTTTTTCGGTTGTTCCATTGTCAGCATGTCCAATTTCAGGTGTTTGTATGCATCTTATCAGGCGTATATTTCTTTTAAAACGCTTTGGCAATAAAGATGTCTTACATACGAAAAAAAGTGAATAATTCAGTTTACCTATATCAGTTTAATATCTATATTTAAACACGAAATGCTTTCGGTGTTATATGGGAAAGTGATCAAATAGATACATATATGCATATAGTAGTAAGCTGTCAATACTTTGCTTCATATCAGTAACTTTGAAAGCGCACAACGTGTTTTTGCCCTGAGGCCATGGTCACTTTATAACTTCGTTTAATGATTTTTGAATTGGACACTGTGCTCAGGATCCCTGATATTTGCTTTTGTTGTGTTTGTGTGTGTATATTTATTATTATTATTTAAATTACCAGACATTTTTTTCCAAAGCCAGTAACAGGCAAGCAATTTTCCTTGTATCTTACTACATGTTCTTCAGTGTTTGTACTATGTTGTTTAGAGGTAACGAATAGGACTTTTTATGTGCTTACAGTTGTGCGTATGTTGTTTGAATGTTTAATATGGTGTTTGTTCTGCCACATGCATGACAGATATGTTGTCTTGTCCTGGTGATGTTCATGTTTAATTTTCTGGATTTTCACTAAAACATTACTCAGACTAATCTCTCTCTCTCTCGTGCACACACACGTAAGGACCAGCAGTTCTTATGCTGTTTCGTACCATTATACCTGATGTTCTGTACACCTAATGTAACAGCAAAGGCAGACTTGGCCAAAACACGTCTCCTTCAGAGCACGGAAGGCAACGCCACCTTCCGAATTGGTTAACTGATGAGTATGCCATAATACATGAAGAATACGGTTCGCACAAAAGGACATGCAAATGACACTGAATTAGCGCAATGGCAAATGAAAAGAATAGAAACAAACGCTGGTGTTTGGCGCCCTCTCTAGGACATCTCGATGCATTGCACAATACAATAAATCGCCTAACCAATTTTAGAAATTAATCAGAATTTCAACCACTAATATTTTTATTGTCCACTTCAATGGAAAATATTTTTAAAATAAAAAAGTATGTATTAACCCTTAGTAATTGGACATTTATCAGACACCTATACATGTTTATATGTTATAAAATGATTATGTATTATAAATGTTGTTCACATGCCTTAGTATATACAACTCTTTTAACTGAAATGTATTAGTACTGCACGTATTTTGATTCAAAGACAAGCATTTTTATGAATTTAATTTAATAATATGCTACAAAATATTAGACAAAAATAGGTGTGATGAAGTCATTTGTAATTTGAAAGTAGCAGCGGATGGATTTGTTTTCTGGTCCCTGTCACCTATTACGTAGGAAATTATTTACATTTTCTTCAAACGCGGAAGCATCGGGCCGTTTATGCCCCTATGCAAAAAAAAAAAACAAAAAAAACGAAACAAAACTCTGGGTCTATTTCTGCTGACATGCAAATATAGGCTTATTACCCTTTTGACAACATACATAAATAAGTACTTTTTTGTAAGATCCGGCGGATTTCTCACTTGTCTCTTTTAGTCCATTTCTCTCCTTTCCTCTCCGAGATGCACAGAGCCGAGAATATACCCCAGCAACACGTAGTGCGTACGACGGCTTTTTTTTTTTTTTAAAAAGAACTATTTTTATTCAAGAAGATTTTTTTAACCGAATGCATCTTTATTTGGTGGGGGGCATGACAGAAAAAACGTGAATGATAAAAGAAAATAGAGGGGAAGAGTAAAGAGAGGCAACTAAAATATATTAACAGTTTTCGGGAGAAGAGATTGTAGCGATGAAGAACAGATGAAAAGGGAAGCCAGACATATCTCTGAATGACAGATGTACTGTTTGTGTACTGAAGAGCATTATTATACTGAAGATGAGATAATAATCATAAACGTCAAAATTAGTTAACTCAAATGCATGTTTATTGAAATAAAGTACCATATTGATATTGTAACAAAAGATGAAAACTGTATGAACAAAACAAATGAACGTCTCAGCTAAAGTACCTCTAATGATGTCGTGAAGCAGGATTTCCCCAATGACATCGTAAGCCATTATACAAAACAAGTAGTTCCACATGATATGAATACTCATTCAAAAAGGAAGACTTTTCATTCAAAATAACATCGTCATCCAAAAAATACCACTGTAAGACTACTCGAGAAGCTTCAATAAGATAATGAATTTAATTCAAATTAATAGAATATGCACACACATGAAAAAAGATCATAATCACTGAAAAAAACAACACTTTTCAACACATTGATAAAACAAGACCTACTGGAGTCTTCCCCTTGCTTCCTGGACACAAAGAAATTACTGGGAGAAAGATTCGACTAGACAGGAAATCCTGCATGGAAGAACCAGTGCTGCTTATACTGTCCTCTAGTGGTGAGCTGCTGTCACTACTGAATGACGCAACCAGAGTCCGCGTTTCCGCCTTTACTGGTCGCTTTGCTTGAGAGGAGCAGGACGTATGCTTGAAAAGCGCAGCCATATCGTTAACAAGATTAAATCCCTGATCGTTACACATATGTGCAGAAAATACCACAGGTTTAGAATGCCACTCCGTCACCAAAAATAACGTCGTTAATAAGTAAAAGTAAATTCAAAAACACACCTTTGTTAAGACACTATATCGGGAATGTCAGTGTAATGTGACGGCTTATAGCTAACTGTCTCTGCGGGAAGGGAGTTCGGGGGACAGGGAGAGAAAGAGTCAGTGATAGCGGCAGGGTGAAAGGAGGGACGAGGGAGGACGAAGACTCAGCGCTGAGTTCACTTGAGCCTAAGCCGACTTGGGTATGACAGAGGATTTTTACCCTGGTTTTACTGCATGGAGAGTGAGAGTCCAGTCGATCACTAAATTAAGCGCAGCAGGTACATTCAGCAGCAGGAGATGCTGTCAAACAGGAAAACCAACTTTAGGGCGAAGTCCACCAAGTCAAATTAAAACGGCGACAGCGATCGTCTTTCTCATCGCCGCGGTTATAAAGGTTACTACTGTGACCATCGGTAATAAAACCCATTCAGTGCGAAATCATAACTTTTAATTATAAAACCTAATTCTGTCCGGACAGACCAACATACCCACGCTGTGACACTGACGGCAACACAAGAACAGAAGAATCAGAGTAAACTGAACCCATATAAATCTTTGCAGCTGTTTCCGTTCCGACATTTTTTTCTCTCAGATTTTTATTGTCTTTTAACTTTTTTACTCGGCATTTCCACGCATGTAATAAAAACAGGCAGGCCTTAGAATATATACTGTAGTACCAGACACAGTGTTACATACAGATAGAGAAGAGAAGGGGAAGGACAGTTAAGAGAAAAAGGGTGTATTTACAGCACACCAAACCTTTTTTGTTGAGTAAAAACAATGCTAACTATTTATATATATTTATATATTTATACTGGAATTCCATACCGTGAATGCGCATGTCGTTGTCATAGTATCCTGGTGGAGTGTATCTTTTTCTTGTTTCCCACGTTACAATTTTGCCATCGAAAAGACCCTCTCACCCCACTACACACAAACATGGATCTGCTTAGGTGTGTGTGCATGCGCGCGTGTATGAGTTGGTTGTTCATGTGAGTTTGAATGACGTAACATGTTTCACCCAGTGAAGTCGGCTCTGAATCCCCGTCTCCAGTTCGTTCTGGTTTCTTTTTCCTTCTACTTCACTGTGCACATCTCTGTCATGCCATCCGCCCCTTCTTGTGAAATTGTGAGGAACTGAAGCTTGTGAAGACAAACGGAGACGTCTCCTCCGGCACCCCAACCCCCTCCGCCCCCCAGCACTAGATGAAGTACTCCTTCCTCTCCTCTGCACTGGAGTGGCCGCCCTCCGCGTTGATGATGGCGGTGTCAGCGTCGTGAGCCTCGTCCGAACCCTTTGCCTCGTGGGTGAGGTACGTCCCTGGTTGCCGAGGAAGCGGGATGAGTGCGATTTAGAGACGGGCCCCCAGCACTCTGAAGCCCCCCCCCCCTTGTGGAAGTGGCTTCATTCCGTCCGAATTGAGCGCTTCATCACTCGACCGAGACAACAATTGATTCCCTAACTGGACTGATTTAATGGGACCCTCTGTCACTGCCCATTGTGCCAGACCTAAAAGGACCAGGTGAACCTGTACCAGGCACAGATGTCTCCCTGCCAAGTGGATCCTGCCATTTTAACTCAATGCCCAACCCACACCATCCCTTTCTGTCACGTGACCAACCATCTCCCTCCCTACCCACAGTGTCCTGCCCCGGCCACATCCCAGGGTTGTTTCTCAATACTAAGAACGCAAAGATCGTACTCATGGTCTTTGCAAGACTGGCCATGCTGACTCCCAAGAACGAACATGGGGCACCACCAATCATGGCACTGGTCACATCTGGCGAGGATGCAATTGATGCATGCTTGATATTTGGGGGCGTGGCTAGAATGACATTCAGGGATTTTTACCGTCCTCTGTACTTCTGGTCTTTGGCAATGGAAGATGATGTAAAATGGGTACAGGAGAATGCAAGTATACTCAAGTACGCATATTGAGAGACACCCTAGGTCTTGGGTGAGACGGCAGATGTGGAGAGGACCACAAGGTGCCTTCAGACCACAGAAGAAGCCCTCACCTTTGTGCCTGATGAGGTATCGGCCAAGGACGATGAGGAGGCAGAGGAGGATGAAGAAGATGACCGCAACCACTCCCCCGATGACGGCGTGGTCAACCCCAGAAGAGGCTGACATGGCTGTGGGATCTGAAACAGATGGAAAGATGGAGGGAGAGAGGGAGAGTGAAGGAACTACAGTGTCATTGTGAGCAGCTGAATAAAACAAAAACAAACCAGTAAATAAAAAAAAGACAAAAAACACCCAGATATTAATCATTCTAGGCCATAAATATCAACACAAGGATTGAAAAGCCCATAAGGGAAGGCCGACGGGTAAATGATAACATTGAGCAGAGGGATATCAGAAGGAATGGAGGAGGAATAAACAGACATCAATAAGAGAGAATAGACAGATGACATCACAGAAAGATGGAAGGACCTGACAACACAGAAAAGAGATGAAAGGCGAAAGGGAAAACAAACTCGCGGATTTATAAGATAAGCCTCGGAAGTAGTGAATCATTGAAGAGTACAATTCCCTTGCTCAAGAAACTGACGGTTTGGAAATTGGTTCTCAGCCACGGAGACAGGACGACAAGCGGCGGCGACAGCGGAGTTGGAGCGTGCCGGACTACCCCGGGAAAATGGGTGCAGTGCTTCTGCCATCCGCAGAGTAACAGCGTGAGCCATGGGATGGCCAACCAACTAGTGGTGTGCTTGTGGCGTACTTGTGGTGCGACGCCGTGTGTCGGCTGGCGTGAGACGTGTATGTCGGGCCTGTGGGTGCGGCCCATGCTACCCCAGCCAGTCCCCTCCCCCATCCACAGCAGACGCATGCGGCTCCACAGAGAGACGCATTCAGCCAATCGCAGCTGCCGCCGCAGGCTCACGGCCGCTTCCAGTCATGTGGCCATGAGCCAAAAAGATGAGGCTCAGTAAACGAGCTTCTTCTGAAGCGGGTTTAGGAAGTCGGGGGAGTGTTTCTAAAATCAAACACGCTTTACTACTGGAAGGAAAAATCATAAATGCCTTTTCCATTCAGCTGAAGTGGCCACTTGTAGATATTCCACAAGGATACCCCGTGGAGACTTCAGCTTGTCCTGGGGGGGTGACTGGGCTACGGAGACTGCCCCCTACAGCTCGTCCCGGGAGGGTGACTGGGCCACGGAGACTGCCCCCTACAGCTCGTCCCGGGAGGGTGACTGGGCCACGGAGACTGCCCCCTACAGCTCGTCCCGGGAGGGTGACTGGGCCATGGAGACTGCCCCCTACAGCTTGTCCTGAGAAGGTGACTGGGCCCCGGAGACTACCCACTACAGCTCATCCCGGGAGGGTGACTGGGCCACGGAGACTGCCCCCTACAGCGTGTCCCGGGAGGGTGACTGGGCCACGGAGACTGCCCCCTACAGCTCGTCCCGGGAGGGTGACTGGGCCGTGGAGACTGCCCCCTACAGCTCATCCCGGGAGGGTGACTGGGCCACGGAGACTACCCACTACAGCTCATCCTGGGAGGGTGACTGGGCCACACAGACTGCCCCCTACAGCGCGTCCTGGGAGGGTGACTGGGCCACAGAGACTGCCCCCTACAGCACGTCCTGGGAGGGTGACTGGTCCACAGAGACTGCCCCCTACAGCGCGTCCTGGGAGGGTGACTGGACCACAGAGACTGCCCCCTACAGCGCGTCCCGGGAGGGTGACTGGGCCGCGGAGACTGCCCCCTACAGCGCGTCCTGGGAGGGTGACTGGGCCACGGAGACTGCCCCCTACAGCGCGTCCTGGGAGGGTGACTGGGCCGCGGAGACTGCCCCCTACAGCGCGTCCCGGGAGGGTGACTGGGCCACGGAGACTGCCTCCTACAGCGCGTCCTGGGAGGGTGACTGACCCTAACAGCTCCTGACAGGTTTCTGAGTAAGGTCCTCGAGGAACCCCATCGTGGCGATTGAGAGGCACTGACAGATGTGTTCGCTTCAGTGTTTTTTTTCCCAAGCTCATCAAAAGATCTGAAGATCACAAGGTAAAAAAATAAAATGCAGACAGTTCCAAAAGGGCAAAGTGAGCAAACAAGTAAGCGTGCAGCCTTTGAAATGTAAAACGTGAATATTTATCGATTGTGTGGCTTGTGCTCCGGGAGGTAGGACCCAGACATCCTGCTAGCTGGGGCTGTCTGCCTGATTGCCTGTCTCTTTCTGACAGTGCTGCCTTACCTCATTTTTCCTCAAGCTGATATCACCTGCTCAGCACCCCCCTACTCATGCCCCTCCCGCAACTACGCTGCGTCACCCTTAGCAACGGCACCGGCTCTTAACCCCGAAGAGTCCGGCTGGCCCGCTCAACGCGACACGCCGGAACAGAAGTGACAGAACCACTCACGTGCGCGTGGCTTCACACGCTTCACACCTACGCCAGCACCCGCCCACCGCCTGCGCTCGATCCGGTACCTACAGCCTGAGTCGGTGGTGGGATTGTGTCTTCTCAAGTCGAGCAGTTCGGGACGGATTTGTTTGCTGTAAAACGAATGAAACGAAAGGGAGCGACTCTTGTCTGAGCCTCAGCACCTGCTAACAACAATTATAGAGAAGCGGCAAGTGCTTGTTAGGAAACGATTTTTTTAAGAAAAATTAAAAAAACCCAGCATCCTTAACATGCTGCCCGCCAGGCCCCAGGTTTAACGGTTGGCTTACCCCCCTCTCCCTGATTTGGACCGCCATAAATGCGCTCGCTGTCAGGGAATAATCCTTTCCGTCAGGCCACAAGCGAGCGATTGTTTATATGAAGGGAGCTAATCAGCCGTGTTCTGCACAGACACGGTGCTGTGTGCCGCGCGCCCTAAGTCATACATACTGATGGGCTCCGAGCAGCACGGAACAATCCGGAAAAGTAATTAATTCTGCGGAAATGACAAAGAAATCCCCCAAGTGTGCTTCTTAACGCACTCAATAAGACAGCCCAATAAGACAAGGCCAGATTCGTCAGCCGAATATATTCATTAAATAAAAAGGCTGCTATAAAAAGTCAACAAATAAAGGAAACAAATAAAAAAAAACAAATAAAAAAGCAGATTTCAACTTAGCATGGGAACGGGTATGAAAGAGTCAATTATACTGACACCTTAAGCAGCGTAATGCACTCCAACAAAAATAACATCCTCAAAGCAATAGGAAAACTAATCACATTAATAATACTGTTTGCAAACACTGAAAAGCTGATGAAACCAATTTGTGAAAAAACAGACGTTTGCTGCAGTGACACGGATGGGCAATCAAACATGATGAGATGAGAAATTTGTGACTGGATTATGGGCTCAGGGCTAGAATGTAATCACATCCACTGGTCATTATACAGCCACACCCATCAGTCAGGGCAGAGCCACACCCACCGATCAGGGCAGAGTAACACCCACCAATCAGGACAGAGTCATACTCACCAATCAGGGCAGAGCGACACCCACCAATCAGGACAGAGCCATACTCACCAATCAGGACAGAGCCATACCCACCAATCAGGGCAGAGCGACACCCACCAATCAGGGCAGAGCGACACCCGCCAATCAGGACAGAGCCACACCCACCAATCTGGGCACAACCACTCCTCCGTTTAGAGTCATGCAGCTTCTTCTGCCTACATACATGGTTTACCTGTACAGTGGACACCGTGACTGGCCTATCTTACCGCTGCACATGCCTGCATATTCTGTTTATAGAAATGCAAGTACATTCCTTAAGGGTACAACACAGTACAAAAGGTTTGCTAAATGTTTTCTTTTAAGATTTTTTTCTTCACTGTTCAGTTATTTTGTATTTCAGACATTGTCAAGCTCTTGAAAATTCCCCCCCGTCTAGAAGAACAACGCGCGGCGCTCATTCCCCAGCCTTCCGTCGGCCGCGGGAGACGAGGCTGCAGCGCCGCTGAGCCTCAGAGAGCGGCGGCGCCGCGGCGGCTGCTTGGAGCATGGCGGCTAATTAAATGTGAGACCTTGGCGAAGGGCAGGCGCCTCTGGCCGCGTGGACCTGCTGTCCCAGGGCGGCTCGTTTGCTCAGGCAGGCTGAGACGGAGCCACACCCCTTAATTACGCTTCAGAGACAGTCACGTGACACGCTGCTCTTTCCCTGGCAACGCTAGGCTCCACAGGAGCAGGAGAAATATACTATCACCAGTATGTCCTAAATCGTTTCTTAATATATACAATAATGTAATTCTCTGTAGTGCTATAACCAACTAGGAATAGGAAATAGAAGCAGCGTGTGAGACAAATTTGGGGCACAGTGTGTATGTGACAAAGAGGGAGACAGTGTGTGTGAGACAGAGAGAGGGACAGTGTGTATGTGACAGAGAGGGGGACAGTGTGTATGTGACAGACAGGGGGACAGTGAGTATGTGACAGACAGGGGGACAGTGAGTATGTGACAGACAGGGGGAGAGTGTGTATGTGACAGAGAGGGAGACAGTGAGTATGTGACAGACAGGGGGACAGTGTGTATGTGACAGAGAGGGGGACAGTGTGTGTGAGACAGACAGGGGGACAGTGTGTATGTGACAGAGAGGGAGACAGTGAGTATGTGACAGACAGGGGGACAGTGAGTATGTGACAGACAGGGGGACAGTGTGTATATGACAGACAGGGGGACAGTGTGTATGTGACAGAGAGGGAGACAGTGAGTATGTGACAGACAGGGGGACAGTGTGTATATGACAGACAGGGGGACAGTGTGTATGTGACAGACAGGGGGACAGTGTGTA
>JABFEB020000079.1:447466-461614 GCA_019775895.2 Stomatorhinus ivindoensis | reverse complement strand
CCATAAAAGGTTTTCCCCCCCCCCCCCCCCCCGGGCAGCTACAGATGTATTTTCATCTTAAACAGCTTCTAAAAGTTAGTCATCTCCAGGAATTTCGAGGGCCACCGAGTGGCGGATCAGTTTCACAAACACCCACCGAAGGGCGAGAGTTTTGGCATCCGAAGCCGAGTACGTGCCGTGCCTAAAAAGGCGCGCGTCCTTCGAGGCGTGAGAACGCCGGGCCTAGCGCCGCCTCAGACATTCCGCCTTTACATTGGCAGGAGATCAAGCTGTTCAGAAGTGCATTTGGACTCTCACGGGCCGGCGAGGGAATAGCTGGCAACAGTATTCAGAGGATCTACTCCGACTTTGTTAATTAACACACCAGGAGCTATTCCCATCATGCGGGCCCCAGCTGTCTGGGAAATGCCAGCGTACTGGCACCTCCTCAATACTGTTCATGATAGCAACAACGCGCTAATGCTTTTCTCCTTGTTACAAAATGGTGGCTTGGGACTGAAAGCAAAGGTAGGCCTCCGTTGCCCCAATACAGCCGGCAGGCCAGGCCTGCTGGGGATGTGAGGCGGCGTACACAGGCTGGGAAAGCCAGGTATTTGGTTCATTGCGGAGTGCAGGTTAACCAAAGTTTGTGTAGTGTTGTTTCACATTTTGGAGTTAACCTGTTAGGCTTTAAAGAAACTTCACTAAAATGGGTCAGTCTTAAAAACAAGCTTAAGAAATGTCCGGCGATGGGCTCTCATTTTTTTGTAGGATGCTCAACTGCCTTCTTCCGTACCCCTCCTGGCATACGCTTCACGCTAACCCCAACCCGACATTCCATATGTGCTTATGGAAGACAGATGCGCGGACGAATAGAAACTAGACTGTGAAATAGGGACTTTATGAACTGAAATAGACTTTGAAAAATCAAACAAAGAAAAGCAAAAATATGTTCCAGAGGACAGCGTACCATTTTATCCCATGTTGAAAATGGGGGGGCGGGTAGTTTAAGGTAGTAATATAGAGGAGCAGGGTACCTGTGCTAAGCGCGATTCCTGTGCCTCTATGCGAGATGGACATCATCATGGGGATCGACCACCTGCAAAACACAGCCAGTTACCGTGACGACTGCAGAAGATTACAGCCCTGCACAGCGGAAGCGCTGTGGCCGTGCAGGCACAGCGCACGCCAATTATCTCCCCCTAGTGCACACATGGGTATACAGTTTATTTTCCTGTCAGACAGGAGTACCATGGGAAACAGCGGTGCTCACAGCGAGTCCGCTTCTGCACATGTGCAGAACGGCCCACATCATTAAACCAGAGGAACACAGGGAACAAAGAGGGTTTTGTTCCACCCGTCGGAATAAGCTGAAAACCCAGCGTAGAGAGCATCATTTATTTTGCACGCTCGTCATTGCCAGGATCAGCCTTCTTCGGCTTGCTGAACTCCAGGAAACAGTGTCTTCGGGATGAAGAAGAATGCAAGTTGAGATCACCTACCTGGATTAAAAATTCCACTTGAAAGGTGACTGTTCTGTAACAATTACAGCTTATATAGTATCATTAGTTTCTCTGCCTTTACCTACCCATGCAGTCAGGGTAACCCAAGCAATAATGCCATAAACTGTCTTTAATGGTCACTGCACTGCGGTGCTCCCTCAAATTATTTGCTCTGCATTCAGCCTATTGGTTTACTGCCATCATCTTTGAAATCTGGATTCTTTTCAGGACAAGTTCTCAGCCCTCAGTGCCTGTGGAACTTTAATTACAGGGAGGGCAGATAAATAAAAATATAAGACTTTCTCCATCCCCCTTTCACACCCACAACCAGCTTAAAACGGTATAGATGAAATTTGTACCTGTAGATGGTAACATGGGGAGATACTGGTCGGTTCAATCTGGTATTTTTGGCCCAAAACCTGTTCATTTCCTCCTTCGCACTGGTTCCCATGGGAACCACACTGTAAGACAGAGACATTGAAGCTTCTGAGCAAATTTCTTACACAAAACATTCTTACTAAGATTTACACTGATACACAAACTGTTACGTTCATGCAAATATCTCAAATACAAGAGCCTGCCCTCCAAACTGTCAAAAAAACCCAATATATTATTTTTTTGCAGAAATAAACAACTTTATGTCCCACTTAACTAGCAGGTTTAGCCATATATAATGTTATATTAGCTAAAATAATTCTCATTTCACACTGTTTCACATTAACTAAATAGGCAATGCAAATGGAAGCAATACGCTGATAATTATTCACATTAAATAAATGTATAGACTGTGTGAATGAAACAGAAAAAGAAACTATACACCACCCTAAATATTAAAGCTTTCAGGCTATTGATCAGAAAGAACAGTGGTTGCAGAATATAAACCAAACATATGGGCATATTTCAGGGAAAATTTGCTTGCAGCATATAAAAATGGAACAATGAATACTTTTACTACATTAGTGGGATCTAAAGATAATGGAGAGGCTGATATCAACCTGTTTGATGCATATACCAAAGCTAAAGTGCTACAGTTTGTCTGTATACGATCTTCATCACAGTATTAGATATTGAATTTAAAAAAATATATATATATATTTTAAAATGACACATGAAAAAATGACATTTTATTCAGAGAGAGAATATGGCAAGCAATAAAAATTTGTTGTTCATTAGGTACACTGTTCGCAAATTAGATACTCACTGTCTGTACAGGACACAAGACTGTACTCTGGTCACGCTAAGTCCCTGGCGGGCTAATGACCTGTGGCAACGAGAAAAAAGAAAACTTTTTTGTGACATTAAACATCCTCACGCACAGTGGACAAAGCAGCCGTCAGGGGTTATATTTTGGGGGTGGCCGCACTGAAAAATCATGCAAATTTCGTTTTTATTATCTTGATATGGGGTGGCAACAAGGCTGGTCACGCCCACCCCTTGGATTCCCCCCCCCTGCTCACTCAGGCTCACACGTGTTCTGGAAATGTCCTCCTCCTCCAATTATTGTTAATAAAGTGGATGCCGCATCAGCAAAGACATAACTACTGTCTTATTTTTCCCCAATGATGAATATACAGAGAGACTCAGAAAGATGCCGATTATTTTCTGCTCCCCTGAACACTGCTGTATTCAGGATAATAAGAATTCATCAAGATAACTTATCGCACTGCTTTATTGGACCATAGCGCTAACCGAGTGGAAAGTCCATTATGATAGCCCGATTCATTCGCACTTTGCTTAATATTCCATGACATTATGTTCTTTAACCGGGTATTTAGATAAATACGACTTGGTGCAGCTACTAAATAGAACATCTTGATACCCGGAAACAACTGGAAAGCCAGTAAAACTGAGAAAAAACAATTACCACACTCGGTAACCTTGTTGCCCACCAGGCTTTACTTCGGAATTTCTAAGAATTCATTCATTAATTAGCTGTGCGCGTATTTTCAAACGACTAATAGGAATAACATAGCTAGGAGTCTGCAGCTGTTGGGTGTAAGAAACCACATTTATTTAATCTTCTTTAAAAAGTAACTTATTTTAAGTACAAGCCAGAAAATATAGCGTATGGCATAAGATTATCAGTGTAACCGTGGTCGTATTAAGGAAGGACAACAACACACCATAAAGACGTACGAAATACCAGCTTTACTGACCTTAATAACAACGCCATTTTCACGACCCTCAAAACAGGAAGTGACGTAGCGGAAGTTCCTCGGCTAAAATCCGTTCTTGCCGGGAGAAAGCGCGAGGACTCCGAGGGAAAGTCTTGGGCTTGCCAAGGAGCCACATTCCGTCTGTCGAATGAAGTGCGGGGGATGGGGGGTATTATTGTCGTAAAATACAAATATGTTATACTTTCCAGTTTATAATTTCAGAAAGTACAATATGATAAAATATCAAATTTAGCGTTTTAAATACATTACAATGACGAAACCAATGTAACTTTTAAAGTGATTTCCCTACCATCTTGGGTTGTCTTTCTGTTTTCTCTGTTGGAGAACTGCTATTTTAAAAAATGCTAGAATTTTTTTTAAAACAATAGCTATTATTGAAGAAGGTCTGTGCAACGAAAAGTTTCAGAATATCTCCAAAAATAGCATGATCTACATTGTGCCGCTACAAGAGAATGAATTTTAATTAGTTTGTCAATGTCGGGGCTCCTTTTGGCATTTACGCATATGACAAAGCGGGGCACACACATCTTAAGACATCTTGAATTGTCAAGTTCCTTCGTAACCTACAATTAAAAACATTCCTGTAAAATCTATAATTTTTTTTAATCACTTATCAGAATGCCAAACCATTTAATCTTCTCTTTAACCCGTATTCCACTTCTGAGTTATGTGCACCCATAATTTTACTCTTTCTCTGAATAATTCAAAGGCCTGATGTAACAATTTCAAAGCATCCAAGATAACAGGAACTTGGCTATTATCCTTCAAAACAGACACGTATCATGTGCCAGTACATTAATTATGAAAGAATATTCTGCTGTCTGAATTCTATTGATGTCGGAACAATGCATGGTAAAATGATGGAGCTGTTGAGCTATTGGTAGAACTGAAAAAGAAGATATTTGACGTACTGTCTGATGGATCACTGTTATCATTAGACAAAGCTAGACTGCTACTAGTACTTTGATAAAGATTTGTCTAATAGTAAAAGAATCTTGATCAATGTGAAGCAAAGGTGACATAAAAACGTTCCACCATCTTAAATGTTCTGTAGAAACTGATAAATAAAACAATTGCATCCTTATTAATTGATTTTGGGTATTGTAAGAGATTGATAACAAGGTGGAATTTATGAGAGATATGTCTTCCTTGTATGAAGCCAGATTGTGCAATATTTACTCTAAACATGATTTTAGTCTGTTGGCAGTTTACAGTGCCACTGATAATTTATAGTTCAGCAGAATAACTGGGCACCAATTATTTAAATACAACAAATCTTTATTAGGTTTTTGTATTCATCACTGGTGGGAAGGGTTCCACTAATCACTTTGCTAGCCACTGATTAGCAAAGTAACTTTTTAGTTAGCGAATTAGCGTTTCTACTAACTTCAAAAACTGTTAGCGGACCAATTACAATCACGCGTATGTATTCCGGTTGATAGCTCAATAAAATTCAATGAGAAAAGTATCAAACCTGGACGGGCCATTCTTCAATCATTATAATGATCTAAATGTGAAAGTGCTGATGAATAAAACAACTTCATCTTTGGTCTTCAACATTCTTTATTTATATACTATTTGAACATATGTCAGGAACAGAATTAATATATCATACACAATGAGCACACGTCTTTCATGGACATATTTTCCCTATCATATGCTGTTAAGTCACTATATTCCTATGTTTAGTGATCCATGTTGCAAAAGTGCAATGAATAGTCTTCCAAACTGGAAAAACTGCTGCGGATTGGCATAGGGGGGGAAAATGCAGCCTTTGGAAGCCTTGGCATGAAGAGCTTATTTGAATGTAAATGTATCTATGCGACCGGCCCTACTGCATGAACCAAGGCCTCATTGATTCAAATCCCTTATTTCTGAATTGAGGTTCTATCAGTTTCCTCTTACTGTGTAAGGAAGCTTGGACAAAGTGAAACATATGCATTTGTTCCAAGTACATGTGAAAACTTTAATTTGAAATCGGTGTAATAAATTAGCCAATTAGAAATTCATTGCCATGGAAACGGCTAGCTCCTTTAAGAAAGGAATTAAGGAGATGTGGTGTTGCTGGAAGATACAGGTTAAGTACAACAATTCCATGCAGTAATACTATAAACAATACAATAAAGTGACACATGCACACAAGCATGTAAATATTCGACACTTTTCAATAGTAGGTCTCCCTTTCGACCCAACCTGAAAAAGAGAACACAGTGTGAGAAAGATACAGAAACACCTTCCTTCATGTGAGATAACACAAAGAACACACTTGAACATTAATTTGCTCACCCCGTCCCTAAGCCGCACTGGCCATGACTAGTGTTTGGGAAAGTCCAACGTTGGTTTACTGGCCTGAGTAAATTACTGTGAGAGGATTCTGACCCCGCCCCCATCATAACAGGGGACCCGCCCCCCCTTGCTGTGACGGCCCCAACTCCACTGTCCCTGCCAGCAGCAAGTAATTTCCATGCCATGCTTTTGCAAAACGACTGCCCTGATTTGTGTGCCTCGCACATTTCTGGAGACTGTGGGTGTGAGATTGTGAGAAAGAGAACGAGACAGGGAGCGTGTGACTCTCCCCAAGGCTGTGTGCACAGTGTCGCCTCACCTCCCGGGCGTCGTCTCAAGATCAGCTTGCGAATCTCATCGTAGACAAAGATGATTAAGCTGTACGGGAAGGCGCAGAACCACCAGGAGATCCTGAAAAATATGCGGGCGAAGGGAGATTTGGAGGCTGACATCAAGAAAGAGCATAAGCCAGGAATACAGACATGTTCCGCAGTGGGTGGCGTGGACTTGGCGGAATCAAAGACTGTGGTTGTTTTTACTGTGACGGCGTGACAACAGTGAGCAATGGTGCAAACTTGGTGGCAGAAGTCATCTCAGGACATTGTGAGGAATACACACTTGAGGGGGTACATGCGCAGTGCGATGTCCATGCCCGGGCAGTAGGACAAGAAGGCGGCGAGTGCAGTCTCAGCGAACAGGCCAAAGATCAGGATGCGGTTTCTGCGTAAGAGGAAGCAGAAAAACACAGTGAATAGGTGCCCGAGGGATGAATCACAAGTTAGCAATAGCTCCATATGCAAGCAGTTTCAACTTTAAATCATCTGCGGTGGATCAACATCTGCTTCACATCCGTCTCACGTTGGCCCTGCTCCAGATCTCCCACAAATCACGAAAATAAATAAAGCCACGTTTGATGTTGTGTTCCACGCCAAGAGGAGGTGCGACAGACGTACCATGCAGTGGTAGAGAAATCAAACCCTGGCAACGAGACACACATGTAGAATGCTGTAGGAGGAGCAGTTTACTTGCATTACTCATCCAGGCAGTAATGATTACTCACTTCATGCCCTGCTGGAAGACGGAGTTACGCCTGGTCTTGCATATGATGAGGTCGGCCCACTGCACCACCACAATGCTGATGAAGAAGGACGTGTGGCAGGTGAACTCTATGATCTTTCTCTGTTCATATGTCTGAAAAAAGAAAAATACACGCATGACCCATTTAGGCAATTTAATATACATATAATCTCATTTAGCACATATAACCCGTGATGTGGATTTGTATTTAGTCCGGTCTTCTCAACGAACCTTTCACTTTCACAGCTCTCCCTCCTTTTTCCCCCTCTCTCTATACCCCCTGCTCCCATTTCTCACCCACTGCTGGCCATAGCTGTCCTCCAGTTCATTGTTGTTCCGATCATCCCATCCCAGACGGAGTCCCAGCAAATTCAAGGGCAGGAAACCGTTTTCAGCCATGATGACAAAATAAGTGAAAAAGCCAGCCAGTGCTTGGAGCATACCTAGAGGCAGAGGGAAATGTATACAGCCATAATGACAACACGAAATACATATAAAACAGTATGAGTGGATGCACCGGGAGACACACTCAGAGAATGTAAGACAGACAGACAGAAAGAAATAAACAGACAGACAGATAGACCAAAACACAGAGATACAAATAGACAGGCGGAAAGACCAAAACACAGACAGTCAGGCAGATAGACAGACATGCAAAGAGAGAGATAGACAGACAGATTGAAAGACAGGCAATGGGACAGATAGACAGACATCAGAGAGACAGACAGAGACAAACAGTGAGACAGACTCCAAGACTGTAAAACAGACAGAAACAAACAGTGAGACAGACTCTAAGACTGTAAAACAGACAGAGAGACAAAAGGGACTAACCAATCTGGCCATACGCTATGCTGATCAGCCTTTCATTGACGAGTTTGTCTGTGCGAGGGTTCCTGGGATGCCTCTTCATGATGTCACTCTCGGCCGTCTCGTAGGCCAGAGAGATGGCCGGCACCTGAAGGTGGGGAAGCGAGGCGTTTGTCAGTCTGAGGAAATGGCCACCAGGACCCAGGAAGATGGGGCAGAGGATAATGAGCCATGCGATCACCATGTCAGTGCCCAAGTCGATGCAGAGGATGGTGACGGTTCCCAGGGGTAGTGGGATGCTGGCAAGGATGAAAAGGAGGAAGGGGGTGATCTCAGGGATGTTGCTAGTCAGGGTGTAGGCGATGGACTTCTTTAGGTTGTCGAAGATGAGGCGCCCTTGATGGGTGAAGACATGAACATGACGTGAACAGGAGAAGCCCTCCCCCTCCTGCATTTACCTCACTGTGTCAATCGTCGTGTTTATCCTTTTTCCAGCCTCTGGTCCTATCTGTGCTTGATAATGAGGTCAAGGTCTCAGCTTGTGTGGATTATCCAGCGTCATTGTCATTTATATTTGTCTCAATAAAATCTGCGGGGGCTAAGGAGATGCCGTAGAGCTGACGAAATGGAGAAAAGAGCACACCTTGTGCTACTTAAATCATTTTGTTCAAGTTAGAAGTATATATTAGTCATTATTTTTAGAGCTCTTCTGAAAATGGATGGATGGATGGATGGGTGGCTGGGTCTTTCGAAATCTACCTCTATACCAGTGGTTCCCGAACTTTCTCTGCTGGGCCCCCCTTTTCTAGATAGGAACATTATTGAGCACTCCCCCCCCCCCCCCATTCAATCTACATAGGTTCAGATTCAAACTTTATTTGAAATACAACTCCCTTGTTTAATTGAGCAAAACAAATGCAATTATAAAATACAAATGGTGCAATTTCACCACTGTGGGAGAAAAAAGAGCAATCAATTAAAAATAAAAGTCCAGCATAAGTTTGAAATTATACAAATGCAGATTTAACATTCCTTTTAATATTCATTGGCGTACACAAATTAGATTGTTTTACGATTACCGCATTTTGTTTTTAATGATAACCGCAGGTTTCAGCCTATACTATATCACAAAACAACACTAAATCATACCCATTAATTGATAGTCTCCCTGCACTTCATGTAGAAAATTTAAAACCTCGTTTTTCATGATTTGGTTAGATTTTTTTTGTCCGGCGCTGCAAAAGGAATGAGGTATCGAGGAAGTCAGATGCGTTATCTGCTATTTCTCCCGAATATCACGTAAAGCAGTGAGAACTGGTTTTCAGTTAATTTCCTGGTAAAATAAAGTTTACATAAATTACATAAATGCTTTAACAGTATACGTAAGTTAGTTGTTTATATATTGTTAGTTACTGTAATGTTGCGCTGCTTTATTTGTTTAATCGTCCAGTCTGTGCGCAATACCTCTGCGTCCCCCAGTTTGGGAACCACTGCTCTATCCTTAATTCCATAACAACAATGTGCTAAGATGAGCTGTATGACATATTGATTGATAACATATATAGTTAATAATGAGGATGGGAATATGAGCCTTTTCTAGATAAGCAGTTGGAAGTGGGGTTGATGTTTAACAATCAATCCTAATAACGAGCTAGTATAGAGTTCATCACACTGGACGCCCTCGGAATGTAGACCCATATGGGTATCAGTGTTATCAGTCTAGACGTCCTCGGAATGTAGACCCTTATGGGTATCAGTGTTATCAGTCTAGACCCCATCAGTATCGATCTTTCGGCATCAATGTTTCGTTTTCTCACCTTCCTCCACTCCAGTGACTATGGAGGCGAAATTGTCATCCAACAGGATCATGTCAGCAGCCTGTTTGGAAACGTCCGAGCCAGCAATGCCCATGGCCACACCGATGTCTGCCTTCTTCAGGGCAGGAGAGTCATTCACGCCATCCCCAGTTACTGCCACAATCGCTCCCTGATAGAGAATCAAGGTGATAGATGCCCTTTAGTTGGCTGTGGCCGACTGAACGTCACAAGAAAAGGTCACTAGATATCAGACCAGCACACGTCTTTTATTTTGTCTGTCAAGCTGCCATTCAGACCTGTAGGAACCATACGGATGTAGCCTCCCTCACCTGCCGCTGACAGCCCTCAACGATGATGAGCTTCTGTTGGGGCGACGTCCGTGCGAACACAATCTCCGTGTGGTTCTTCAGTATGTTGTCAAGATCATCAGTGGTCATGTCCTTCAGTTCTCCGCCGTGGACAACACATGCCTTGGCGTCGCTAAGAGAGACGTGTGATGGGGGTGAAATTGTTTGATTTCTGAAAAAGTTCTACAGTAAATATCGCTTATCCCAGTGAGGGTCGAGGCTGGACCTAGATCATATGCCAGACTGTGCCTGGCACCTGGCTTGGGTCCACCCTGTTTGGGATCCCAGTACACAATAAACATGTCTATGGGAATACTCGCAAGCTGTCGCTATGACACTTTGTGGAACAACCGGATTGATTTCCGTAAATTTCCCATGGCAGGTAATTATGTGTGAGAGGGTACTCACCAATGGACTGACATCCTGCCTAAGGTGTCCCCTGCCTTGATACCTGTGCTTCCTATGGTAGGCTTCAACTGACGCTCTACCAGATAAGCGATTGTCATTTAAACATGTTTGCGCTGACAACACTGTCGTGTCTCACCCTACCGAGGGTTTACTTGGCTCACTGGGATGTTCATCCTTTCGGCGATGTCTTCCACAGTCTCGTTACCCGCAGAGATAATGCCGACGCCTTTAGCGATGGCTTTCGCAGTGATGGGGTGGTCCCCGGTCACCATGATCACCTACAGGGCAACATTAGCACTGTGTAGCTGAACTGAAACCTCTGCACTCTCATGACAAAATCACTATCAAAATATTACTACCATATTGTTATGTCTTTATTTTTAACAGCAGTTTTTTACTGGATATTTTCACAATTAAAGTTAAGTACTTAGCCCAAGGGTACAAGAGTAGAACCCATCCTGGGACTAAAACTGGCAACCTGTGGGTTAACGACGCTGATGCACAGATGTTACAATATTATTATTACTTAACATTATCAATGTATTCCTGCTCTGCAGAAGCAGGCAGAACGTAGCCCCTCGACTGTTTACTGCTTTGTTAATGTGCCGATTTTTTGGTGGCGACTTGTCATGCTGCCGGGTGACATCGGTGTGCCCACCTTGATGCCGGCACTGCGGCACTTTCCCACGGCATCGGGGACGGCCGCGCGGGGAGGGTCGATCATGGAGATCAGCCCCAGGAAGCAGAGATTGTCCGTGGGGAAGTTCACGTCGTCGCAGTCGAAGGCAAAGCCCCGGGGGAACTGGCTGGGTGACAGCAAGGCGTGACAGAATCCTGAAAGGACACGCGGCACCGAAACACTCTTATTAGTGCTCTGTGGTGACAGGAGATGCTCCATTAGTACTCCCATGACACAAATAAACACAAGATTACTGCTATCCAGGCACAGCAAAAGGGACACGATCACTAGTCTGCCGTCACTAAAAGAAACACCATTATTATTTTCTTGTCGGAGTGTAAAACATACAGGCTGATCTTTAGCTATGGAATGGAAAGGAGCACTACAAATACTCTTCTGTATTTTCCGAAGTCAATTCACCAAGTGGTGGAACAAAAGAGAAGAAGGAGTGAAGCTTGGACGAGGTCCTTGTCCACCCCCCCCTGGCACTTTTTCACTTTGAATCAGCCTGCTTGCTCTCCCGCCCTCCGCGACTCTAGTCTTCATACCTACCCAGCACCCTCTCCCCCAACCCCCCCAGCTCCATGTAGGCATTCTGGAAAGCATCTTTCCACTCATCGTCCAGAGGAAATTCCTCCCCGTATATCATGATTGTGCTGCACCTGAAAAACAGATAGTACATCCATCCATCCATCCATTTTCTGAAACGACTTGTCCTATCCAGGGTAATGGGGCAGATAATAGAGACTCCAGTAAATGCCAAGGAATAAATAGGTGCCTGTGACACCATTAGAAACGTTAATAACTTCGTCGGTACTGACTGATGTTTACATATCGTGATGTTCAGTGTAGTTAGGGACAGTGATCAGTTGACTCGGTCATTGATTGTTATTTGCTAGTAACTAACATATTCCTGTGTTACATGAATTCCACTACTAGCCTGATGCCTCTTTACATTCCCTGAATGTTCACATGTTGTACCTCTGGTCCTTAAATAGCCTTGTTAAGGTCTCACCTTGTTTGGTAGGTGTTGTGTAGTTCCTACTCCAGTACTACTCATACCTGTACCTGGGCACTCACTGGAAGCTCGGCCTAGCTGAACTTATGTCTGGTTGACTCCTTGACAGCATGCAATGCATTTTTTTGTCTCACTTGTGCATCACTTTCGACAAAAGTGTCTGTAATACCTCTCAAAGTGTCTGCTAAGTGTGTAATACCTGTCCAGGATTCTCTCAGGTGCTCCTTTCATGACTAACAGATGTCCATTGGGCGTCTCCTGAAACTGATGAATGGACAGCTGAAAAGTAAAAGAGTGAGAGAGGCGGCATGATGTCAGAGGAGGCCGGAAGGGTCTTGACACCAGCAAATGGACAAACGTGCGAACACGCACTTGGTATTTGTTTGTGGAGTTGAAGGGGATCTCTCCCACTTTCGGGTTCTTATCCCTCATGTTTCGGACGGAGCCACAGGAAAGCTCAATGCATTTCAGCAGGGCTGACTCTGAGGCATCACCTGCCGTGTCTCTCTGGGGAAACATCATCATTATCAACATCATCATTGTCATCATCATCCTCATCATCATCACTGTCATCATCATCATCATCATCATCACTGTCATCATCATCATCATCATCATCATCACTGTCATCACCATCATCATCATCACCATCATCATCATCATCATCATCACTGTCATCATCATCACCATCATCATCATCACTGTTATCTCCATCATCATCATCACCATCATCATCATCACTGTCATCATCATCATCATCACTGTTATCTCCATCACCATCATCATCATCATCATCATCACTGTCATCATCATCACCATCATCATCATTACTGCCATCCTCATGACTATGTCCTTCATTATCACTGCCATATGCATCTTTATCTTTGATGTTACCATCCTTGTCATTGTGCCACTGGCACTAAAATTATAATCACTGATATTATTCAGTGTCATTATAAAAGTTTAGTCAGATTCTGGCAAGTTCTTCTGACATTTCTTCAAAAACAGCTATAAATATCCAAGAACACAGAGACTGTTTCACACCAAGCCTGCTCAGTATTGGTGCAGGTTTAGCACATTTCAGTGTAGAGCTGCCACTAGCGACTAATTATTTATAGATTAATCTATTGGCCGTTTCATCGATTGGTCGAGTAATCTAAATGATTAATTTTCCTCCAGAAAATTAACTTGACTGTTTAATTTAATTAAATTTTGACAAAAACTATGTCATCGCATCGGTGTGGTGATACTTTTTGCAGATGAAAGTTTTTTTTTTTGTGAAGATTCATTTCCATTTCAGTTTACGACACCGGACCCAACAAGTTCAACACACACACTGGCATCATCAATCAATGCAGAAAAAGCCCAGATATTAGCCTAAACATTTTGACACTTATTCAATAAGGACTATAATGCAGCATGCAGACAGCTTCATGGGTTTAATAATGAGCATTTTTAGCAGCTATAGGGACAAAAGATATTAAAAGATCTCCATTCTAATGATAATTTAATAAAGATCAATAGACAACACTTGGCGGTCCATTATCCAGCATAGTGCCTGTATGGTTCCTCTTCAGGCGCTTGTGCGTAGCCCTCGTGTCGCTATGGTGTGATGTCGCACTTTGCACAGTGTTTTGTGATAATTTGAAGTCCTCCCATAAATAGTGAAGGAAGAGTGTTTTAGAAATCAAGGCAGTTTTATTAAAATAATATTTAAAACAATGCATCAATTTAAAATGTTGATGTTGATGCATTTTCAGCCTCGACGACATCGGCTAACGCGACAAATCGCGGCAGCTCTATTTCAGTATCATATTTTGTCAGTGATTCATCCATCCATCCTTCCATCTTTTTGTAACCACTTACTTATTTACTTATTTACGGTCACGGGGAGACCGCAGCTTATGCTGGAAGCTACAGGTGCAGGGCAGGGACCAACCTAGGTTGTGGCACCAACCCATCGCAGGGCACGCTCACACACACACACACACCATTCACTCACACATGCACACCTACAGGCAATTTAGTAACTCCAATTAATCTCAGAAAGT